>VYXC01000805.1:476948-491004 GCA_013397175.1 Platysteira castanea
AAAAAGAGGCCAGGGAAATATAGGGAAATGAGATTTAGTTTAGGAAAATAATTGTTCTCTGAGCCATGGACTGATTTTATGGCTGGCTTATTAGTCACAGTCTTACGTGAGCCTGGCCTTTGTAATCAATGTCTGAAAAGAAACCGGTGGAGAACACATCTCCCAATGCTTTAATAATTTGTAAATCCACAATTTCGTTATTTTTAATCATGAGTGGTTTTTTTATTCAAATTCGTATCAAACTCTATTAAAAGCGGCGGGGAGACTCCTCTCAGCTTTAACAACTTTGAATCAAGCCCTGTAAAAATAGATGCTACGTGTCTCAAGGCTTCTGCTGCAGCCCTGCCAAATGAGTCCAAGCAGCAAAGTAAAACCACAGCTCTTCTGTTTCTGACCCCCAGCTCTTTAGGACTGTGAGTTTCCGGGGCCTGTGTGACACCTCTCAGTCCTTTTGCCCAGTGCTGGGCTATTTCTGAGGATCTGGGCTTGCTCCTGGCATTCTCTAAGGTGCTGAGCACACACATCCCCTCTGTGTTTCCAGCACATGTGGGACAAGCTCTGGAGGAAAAGGGGGCCAGAACTAACACGCAGCTATCAGGTAAACCCACACCCCAAGAGACTGGAGATGCAGACAGATTCAAGAAAAACTGATGGAAGCAGGTTGTTAGACAGCCTTGTGGATCTCAGTGAAGGACATGTTTTTCTTTCTGGAAGAGAGCCATGATGTAGAAATAGACTGAAACCAGGAAAGAGGGCTGCAGCCATAGCTGAGGCTGTATATTTAAACCTCTTTGCTGTCTGACCATCTGGGCCTGCAGCTAAATTTACCTACAAATTATTTTCAGTGTTTCTACATCTTGAGAGCTAAAAGGTGCACTTGATACTTTATGCCAGGGAGAAAGGCAAAATAATTGTCCTGAGTCAGATTTCCCCCATGTCAGACCTGTGTGTCTAGTTTTGGATGCCCAACCTGTTTCATCAGCCTTCACCCACTCCTGGATGCACAGAGCCCCTCACAGCCAACACAAAATCTGGATTTGCATTCCTTCTCTGTACAACACAAGTCAGAGCAACCATTGGCAATGCAAATGCACTAACATCTTTTTCTGCCTTTACGTTGTTACCAATTTATTTTTGAACCATGGCTAGAGGAAAGACTCTTTCCATGATGAAAATTCTAGTGGATGATCCAGAAAGCCTTGTTTCTCACTCAGCTCAGTCAAATTTGCTCGGTGACTCCTGCGTTCTTGGATCCTAGGAGAAAGCCCCAAACCCAAGTGAGGTCTGTCAAATCTTTACACATCAGGGAAGGTTTTGTGTGGGCTTCTGACTCCTCACACGGAGCTCACGTGAGGGGGACTGGCAGGCTGTGGATCAGAAAAGATATGTTTCACCACTTTTACAACCATCTTGTGCAAAATGAGGCACCTGGATGTAGCCCTGGGTTGACAACTGGTGTGAAATGGGTTCACCACCCCAAATTTTAAGTGCCTGAGTCACTCCTTTGGGGATGGGCTTACCAATTCCTCCTCTGCAAGGCAAATGAGTGAGGATGGCTGTAGCTCTTTCTGGTCAGAACTTACATCTGCCCAGGTCTTGGGGGGTGCCCCAGCACCTACACTGGAGTATTGAGTGTTTGGCAAGTCTTGTCAGGCTCAGCGTAAATTAATGTCTCATCCTCCGCCTGTGTTTCTTCTCCTCTTAAGGTAATTTTCCCATCTGAATGGTTTTGTGCAAATGGTTCCTCTACTTTAGAGAGAATAATGTAAAAATGTCTGCTGAACAATCCCATCCCAGAGCTGGGGTTTTTTTTCTCCTCTTAAACCAAAACCCTGTATTAGTCTCCAATTACTGTCCACTGACTTGGGAAAGACTAGAAGCAATTATATTTGGGGATTAGACAAATTAAGTCTCAAGAGACATGGAACTTTTCAGCTTTTTAATGCTGTTGATTGTGCCTTTCTGTTCTGTGTGCCATCAAAGTAATAAAACTTAAATATTTTATAGAAGTGATCTGTGATGGGTGATGGTACAGAACTGATCCAGTGGTTCAGTTTATCTTTGATTCTTAACCCATTAAAAATAGCCACAGGGAAAGTCTTAAATGCTTCCATCCATCCATCCCATATTATGTATATATCATCTCCGTCAGAAAGACTTGCTTGGCAATAAAGATCCTCTATCTAGTTGGTTGTGAGCATCCTGCCTTGCTTTTCAACAAAAGGCGTGGGAAACTCTTCCAAGGCCAAAACATGTGACTGAGATTTATTAATCCTGTGGCCCCTTGTCAGTCATGACAGTGCTAATAATCCATAAACCATACATCATGTCTATATCCCATGTAACAAATGCATCTCGGGGAGATGAATAATAAATCCCACGTGCACTCTGCTCCCTCATTCTAGACCGAGAACGCCCCGGATTTGGGGGAGCTCTTTCCAGCTACCCTGGTTCCTTCTCGTTTCCCGCAGTGGGAGGGGGCTGGCACTGCCCCAGTCCTTGCCAGGGCCTGCTGCTGTGTCAGTATTTGTCGCTGTATCTGCAGTCGGGGTAGCGGTAGGCGAAGCGGGAGCCGCAGGACCGCAGGGGTTTCAGGATCTCTGCCAGCTCCATGATGGCCTCGTTGACACCGCGGCCATCGCTGAGGCCGCGGGCGCAGCGCTGCAGGAAAGTGTCGATCTTCTCCTGCACGGGTGGTAGGAATTTCCCCGTCAGGAGCCTCGGCAAAAGCTCTTGACACACCAGGACAAGGCTGTGCTTCTCCCTGATGGAGTCACAGGACACCAATGGAGACTGGCAGTCCACAGTCAGGCAGCTGAATATATCTTTATACTCCTGCTGGCCATCGATCAGCTGGCTCCCTGCTGGGGACAATTAAACCAGTTGGAACGGAGTAGTGAACTCCTGGACAGTCACAGATATCTGTACCTCTGTGTTAACATGGGGTTTGCTGCTATCTAAAGGATGTGACCACCTTTCACCACAAATTACTCAGTGCTATAGCTGTGTATGAGCCAATTTTCTCTCTCCTGAAATATGTATATTTTTCTGAATGACAGAACTCTGCAGAACCGCCTGTCAGCGGAACTGGAGAGGAGTCTGTCAAGTCAAGTTGATGCAGAAAAAAATGAGAACTGGAGTACAAATATAAAATGCAGAGATCCTACAAAAAACTACCTCAAATAGCCAGACCTGTAATTTTTTCCATGTTAACCAAAATCATTACATTGCAACAACAGCTCATCGAGCTGGAGTCAAGTTAACAGTCATAGCTGTAGGGATGAGAAAAGGAAACCCAGTGGAAAATTTTCTGACAGCTGCTTCTGAATATTTGAGACCTACTCAGATCAATGTGTGAGCTGAGGAGAGGCTTTTGAAAATTTGAATATTCAAAATGAAACTGTTAAATTTTGGAAGAATAGTCTTTGGCTAGCTCTACTTCCAGGGGTAGACCAATGTAACCTGTGAAAATTGAATAGTAACCCTTGATTTTATGTAAAAGTGACAAAAAGGGGGGATTTTGTTATTATTGTTGTAAGAATAATAACCATTATTTGTCACTGCGATAAATGCAGGTAAAAAATGTCCAATTTGACCCAATGCTTAAACCAAATGAAACTATGAAATTTCTGCTTGCAAATACTGACATTTGCGTTGCAAAAGTTCTAAAAGCAAGACTTCAAATGAGAGCACTCAGCACCCTGTGCACGCTGAAAGCTGCTGCCAGCTACGGAGTGGCCACCAAACCACCGACTGCACAAACAAAACACCCATGGCCTTCCTGACTCGGAGCCAGGATGGCAGGGGCTGCCGATGGCAAATCTCCCCGTGAACTTCTCATTATTTAATTTAGTAAGTGCTGTTTCGTTGACTAAAAAAAANNAAAAAAAGGCAGCAGTATGGCCAAGGGTAGAAGGGGAAAAATTTGTTTGCCCTGCCTCCCGAGCCCTCCCGTGACAGCTGCGCAGCCACGGAGCCTGCTGAGTACCTTCCTCCTTGTCGATGATGCCCAGCGTGCTGGCATCCCGGATGAACAGATGCCCATTGCTGAACACGCCGAAGGTGCCAGCGTCCACGCGGGTGAAGTAGAAGAAGTAGTTGAGGTCGTTGGTGCCCATGGAGCGCAGCACGGCCAGGAGCTGCAGGGCCAGGTCTGCGGCCACCTCGGCGGCCGCGCCGAAGAAGTCGCGCAGGGGCCGGGTGCTGGCGCTGACCACCAGGCGCCCGCAGGAGCCCAGGTACCGCGGGAAGGGCCAGCCCTCCACGTCGGGGAAGATCTGCGGGGAAGAGCAGGAATGGGGGGATTACCCCTGCCCCTGCCCACGGACCCACCTCCCTCCCCGAGTGCCCTCTCTGGCTCCAAGCAGCAGGGTTGTGGTTTGATTTCTAAGTCAGCCCGCAACCCTTCCTCACCCCATCTAGCCCTGGCAGCTGGGGAAGGTACTTACTACCCCAGCCTGGAAGAGTTATGATGCTTTTTTTTTTATTTTGGTCCTTGCTTGTAATGGAGGAAGAATCTGGTATTTCAAGATTTCTTCTGTAAGAGAGACTAACTGGAAAGTCTAAGATAATAATAGGTTTCAGATTCATGAAAATTTTAGCCACAGAACAGCTAATTTTAGGTGTCTTTGATGGGTCCCTCATGAGCACTGAACAGATGAAGTCACAGCTTGGAGTTGAGGTGGGGCTACAGCAGTCGTTGCTAATTGGTGAGAACTGCCAGGCTCTTTTAGAAGAGACTTTGCTGTCTCAGGGGCAGAAGTGGTGGGTGTTTGCTCCAGTGGGGACACCTGGGCTGGGCTCCCTGCATCCCTGCAGCTTGTGCCAGCAGCACAGTTATCCCAGGTGGAAACCAAACTGTGTGACTGCTGAGCTATGCCAGCACAAAGCTTTCTGTCATTTCCATTACAACTCATCTGTCTGCCCAGCACCTCAGACCCTGCCAAGGCATTATGAACTCATCCAGTTTCATGTTTAAGCTTGCTTCTCCCTTCTGCTGTGAAGGCATTTTGGGCACCCATGTAAAATCTAGCCATTTCTCTTCGGCATATTTTTCTCACTTCTTTAAGCTGCATTCCCACGTCTTCAGAGTGCTGAGGGCCACAGCTTCATGTCCCAGTGACCCATAGCTGGGGTGGCTGAATGACCCCCAGGAGCCTGACAGAGCACGAACACCATTCCCCCTCCCTGGGACCATGCAGAGCCCTGCGAGCTGCTGAGTGCAGCTGTGGCCTGGGGCCAGAGATGGATGATGCTGCCTCTGCCTCTTTTCTTCATGGAATCATGAAGGGTTGCAAGAAACAGCAATGAGGACTAAAAGTGGGATGGGGAAAGGTGAGGATTCTCCCTTGGAAACATAAGGAAAGAGATGAGCCGCATGCCAGGCAGGCCAGAAGGGGTACAGGGGAAGGGCATGAGGCCTCCCAGATCACCGCCTTCAAACCCAGAGTTTTGAAACCCAGAGCTAGTTACCAGTGGCAGGCGAATGGAAAACACAGCACTGGCACGTGGAGCATGGGAATCATGCTCTTTCTCTCTCCGAAACAGGCTGTGATTTCATGTAATGCATTAGCAACGCAAACCTAACACTTTGCAGTATCGGGGATGTGTAAAACCCTGGCTTTCACAGTGCTCCAGCTCAGTAACCCACCTGGGGTTCGCTGTCTCTCCCCAGCTTCAGAGACTGATGCAGGGAGCACCTCATGAGTCGGCCTGGCTTCAGCCACCCAACCCCATGGAAAAACCACACTTTTGAAGGCCACGGAGCTGACAAAGGCCAGGGCTGGGACTCCTCTGCACCTGGGGCTGGCTCACATCTCATGTGAGGGTTTGCTGGCGAGGGGTGGCGGGGTGGTGTTTCAAGCTGGGGCAGGGTGGCAGGTACCTGTAGGAGGATGGGGTGTGAGTTCACTGCCAGGGTGTACAGCAGGCGCAGCTTGTCCCGGTCCGTGAGGTGATCCATGTAGATGCTGCCGGCGTCCGGCACCTCGGCGTAGCGCCGCACGATCCTGTCCAGGAGGCGCTGGGATGGGCAGCGCAGCATCGGGCTGGACAGGCCCTGTGGGAGGGGGAAACACGACAAGGATGCCTAATTCCAGCCTGAGGTGTTGCGATGTGCTTGGATCATGCTGGGGGTACAGGCACCCCTGTGCTCTGCCCACTGCGCCTCTGCCTGCTGCGGCACAGCTCCCAAGGACTTGGGCACACAGGCATCTCACCCTTCCTAGGAATAGGCCTGCGACATCCAAAAATGCCATTTCCCAACTCTGGTTTCAAGACTGGCCCCCATTCTTGGGCACTGCAAACCTCATATTCCCCCAACTGCACAGCTCCACCTCTCTCCACACCACGGGACTCTTCCCTCCGCCCGGGTTTCCAGCTCTGGCATTCCTGGTGGAGGCCCTCCAGTTGTTAGGACAGTGAGTCACTTCCCTCGTTAAATAATCTTCAGATCACTTCGCTATTTGCTTAACCTGAGAGCAGCTTTCTTGGAAATACTGTTTTCTAAGGTCAGTAAACATGCTTTAAAAATGTAAATAAGCATTGTGTGCGAGTATAAGCACAGGATGTATTCTCTCTCTGATAAACTCATGCATTAACTATCAAAACCAAATAGCCTGTGCATATTTTTTGTAAATACCAGCAACAAATAGAGAACCACTGCGCTAATGGAATCAATTATTACTGTATTTCACCCTTCAGATTTGGAGGTTTGGCTTGTAAAATTGCATGAGCAATCTATGGCTGGGATAAATGGCATAGAAATTTATATCTTCAGAGTCAAAATGGTCTTTTTTTGTTTCTCAGTTAGTCTTCCTTAATAGCCCAGGAGAGTGTATTGTATGGAGGGTTGCCCACAGTGGCACAGAAGCACTGCCCTGCTATGCCTCTGCTGGGGAAGGGAATCAGGTTTTTTTTAAGCCTCTTTATTAAAAATAATCCCAGTAGCCAAATTTATTCTTTTGGATTTTGTTTATGATTTGATGGCTGGGAGATGTGCTTCAGAGGACAGGGCAGCGGAGCTCACGTTTCTCCCTGCCATCCTTCATGCTGAGAGCAAAGATTTTACGCAGGATCTCCCTGGGTCATTTGGTAACTCTGAGGTAGGTCCCTCTCAGCACCTCCTGTTCGACCTGTTCATTTGGCATAAAACACTGAATTACCCAGCCGTGACAAAGGAGTAAAGCAACATGGAAAGGAGGAGTATGACACTTTCCCAGTTGGAGGTGGAAAGCGGGGACTGGATGTACCACGTCTCCTGTTTTGTATCCCTACTGGCCTCAGTGAGGTCCCAACCACTCCTTCCTTGGCCATCAGCTGCGAAAAACAAGTCCAAAAAGCCAATAGCTGCTCAAAACTACCTGAGAAAATCAACCACAATCGAAGCATTGTTTCACAAAAACCAAAAAACCTTTCTTCCCAAAATGAATAAAACATTTGTAAAAAATAATTCTACTCAGTTCCTGTTGCAAGCCTTCATACACTCCTCTGGTGTAGTCTTATCAGGAAAATATTTTCCCAATTAATTATCTAAAACCATAGAAGGGGTACAGGGGGAGGGATGGTTATGGATTTCTGTCTTGCAGCACTCGCAGGAATGTTGTGGCTAACTCTGTCACTTTCCCTTTGGAGGAGAAGTGGTAAAAAAATGAGCAGAACAGAGCCGTGTTAAGTAAGAGATAAACGGTGGAGAAAGTCTCTTGCAGCTCAGTGTGTATGCAAATATTTGCAGCCAAAGTTAGAA
Source organism: Platysteira castanea (assembly GCA_013397175.1). Taxonomy (NCBI): domain Eukaryota; kingdom Metazoa; phylum Chordata; class Aves; order Passeriformes; genus Platysteira; species Platysteira castanea. The sequence continues at coordinate 484,693 of VYXC01000805.1, forward strand.
AGCCTTGCTGCCTCCAGGAGTCTGCAATGCAAAAGCTGAGACCCTGAAGAGTGCACAGTAGGAACATAAATCACAGTGGCAGAGGAGGCACGGATGGTGTACTTAGGATTTTTCTGAGGTCAGAGCTCATCCTCTTAACACAGACGTGGGCACGCGCTGCCCATGGTGCTCACGGCTGCTGGTTTCCTGAGGAGCTGTTTCAGGCACATCAGTGGAGGTGTGGGAGCAGAGGAGCAGGGCTGGGTGCTGACACCTTTGCATCAAACATTGGTGCAGCTTCTTACAGTTTAATGAAGCCCTGATCCACAAAAAGTGGGCAATGGGGCCTTTTGATTTCGGCAGAGACAGTCAACTGTGTGAAGCTCAGCAGCTGCTTGATTGTTTCAGTGGAGAGAGGTCTCACCTTCCTGCAGACTGATGGAAACATCTCTACAGCAGAAAAGGAGCTGGAGTTGTAAAACTGTCAGACAAAAACTGTCAGGGGAAGAAAAATGTGAAGAACACATACTCGAAACACTGGAGATACAGATTCATCTGAGAACATCCTAAGTCCTTTGCAGTGACTTATCACCCCAGAGAATAAGACCTGACAGGCAGCCTGATGTATTGTTTGTGATTGATATGGAAAGCTTCTTACTTACTTTGATTAAATACCCATATTTTTCTATCTGATAGTGACTAGTTCCTGCAAATCCTACCTGCACTGAGCTCTGATTTTTTAACCCCTACCATGCAGTACATGATGCATTTTAAACTCCATGAGTTGATGTATGTGCATATGTAGCGCAGACACACCCAGAATTCACTTGGATGTAAAGACAACTTGTAGAAGAAAACTTCTCACTCTCCTTTCTCTTCAGTCAGCCCAAGGAGGGATGGCCCAGACCAGGACCACGGCTGCCTCCTGCCCCATGAGCCAGTACCTGGGTCCAGCTTCACCAAACTACCAGGTTTAGGGAGGGCTCCAGGAGGACACACTTAGATGCAGATGTCAAAGCACCTACAGCTCCTGGCCATGTGAATTCAAGGGTTTCCTTTACTCCCAAAAGAAAGAAAGTAAGGATGCCCTGAGAAGCTCATCCCCACTGCCAGCAGGTTTATGCAAGTCTCTGATGATGAGGTACTGGCTCAAAGAGGAGGCAGGTCTAGGAGGAGGCTCCAGGAGCCCCACAGTGCCCATCCTTCCCTAGGATGGACAGTTGGACAGGTGAGTGAGCTGCTGCCCACGTGCAGTAAGCAGAGATGTGGACTGGACTCAGAGGCTGCAAAACCAGAGTGCCAGTGCATCTGCTGTGGGCAGGACGAGGTGCTGGTCAGCAGCTGCTGGTCAGTAGCTTCAAACAGTCCATCCTGGAGAGAGGGGCTGCAAATGGTGGCTTTTCACCTCAGTACTGCTTTCCTCCATCTGCCTTCAGCATTTTCCAGGCTGTGCTTTGTAGACAGGGCTGTAAATTTTCCCTGTGGGTGATATGTGCTGAAACTAACCTGCTTTGTTGCCCTCCAGCAGGAAAGCACCCAGCAAGGTTTGAGGTGATGAGCTCCTGGGTGAAGCAGTGGGTGGCTGGGGTTGCTGTGCAGGCTGAGCCCCAGCTAAATCCTGCTCATCTCTGAGGCAGGCTGGATTTTGAGACTGAAGACTTTGCTGCAGCCAATAAAGATTTTCTTTGTGGCGGGTGAAATAATCACTGTGGCAGGCGGCTCAGCTGATGGCTGGGTCAGGCAGGGCAGGCAGCGTAAAGTGGAAAAACATTACTTCATGGTCTGTCATTTTGATTCAAGCACGTTATGGTTTGTCGTAATGCTCTGTCTATCAGACAATTACCTGGGCCCATCAGCTTCCCCCAGTGCTGCTGTACAGGATAAACTGCAGGGAAGGGAGAACAAGCACTGCTGTGTGACTGCAGCTTCGTGAAACAGGGTGGGCATCGTGTCAGGCACTGAGAGAGGTGTGCTGTTAGCACCTCTGAAAAGACGGAGAGGGGGGAAATAGAGGCATAACAGCGGTGCTTCAGTGAATATTTGCAGTGACACATGGCACCCCCAAAAACCCCTCTCCAGTGCCTCATGCTGGGTTACCAACACGTGTCTGCCCAGCAAACACAGCGGTGCTGGGCTGGGTGCAGGCAGAGGTGCTGGTTTCAGTGGGAGGAGGGCAGGTGGGATGGCCAGGGAGGAAGGGGATCCCTGTCTCTGTGGGGATGGATGGACTGGAGAGGTCACACTGTGACCTGTGATGGCCCACACAGCAGGGCTGGGAGGGGGGTCTCACGTACAGACTCACAAACACATTATGACTGAAATGTTGTTGCCACTGGCTGCTTTACACTGTGAGACCAGAAGACATTTTTCAGAGCACATGCCTGATCTTAAAAAGTGATTGCTCCTGAAATCTGATGGTGGGGAAGTAGGTCCCAGGATCTCTGGATCACTATGTTTCTCTGTATATTCAAATCTATATGCTGTTAGAAGGGATTTAAATTCCAATTTTTGTTTCTCTGATTGATTCACAGAACCAAAGGACCACGAAAACATGAGCAGAGCAATCCTGAGGTTGATATGCAAAGGTCTGGGCCTCCCTGCAGCCTCCCATGCCCTTTCCAACTAAAAAGCTGCAGGGGTTGATGAAATGTCCCAGGGAGTTTGTCACTGGGCACATCCCCCCCAGGCTGGCCCTGAGCTCACTTTAGAGGCGCCTGGAGCAGGCATCAGCTCAGCTTCCCACTGCTGCTGCACAGGGGAATTCCCGGGAGAAACCGGATAGGTGCGAAGCCGGGGTGCCCCAGCCAGGTCTGTGCGTGGTGCTGTGTGTGCACTTGTGCATCCATATCTGTGTGTGCCTGCGTGGGCAACCCAGCCAGCTCCGTGCCACCTCAGACTCCGAGGGGACGGCGCAGGGAGAGCTGTAGCACATGAAGAGCCTTTTAAGGAGAAGGATTTGGGCTCAGGCGATGATTTAACTTTGCGGCAGGTCTGAGATCCCACAGAGCCACATTTCTCCAGTTCCTTTTTCACCCAGCTCAGCAAATGGAAGTTTTAAGCTCTCGATTCCTTCCCTTTCCCTCAGCACTGCTGGCAGAGGGAGGGCAGCGCAGTTTGGCACAAACACCTGGGGCACTCCAGCAAGGCTGGAGGACCCGGCAGCCCAGCTCGCCCTCCTGCAGGCCCCTGCAGTGCTGCCTGGGGGGACAGTGGTGGCCAGCAGGTGCCTGGGCAGCTGCTGCCTGCCAGCCTAAGGACTTGCCCCTGCCCACGAGCTCAGGTGAGGGATGCTCTGAGTGGAAGTGGTACACCGTCCCCTCTCCCCAGTGCCTCTCCCGAGGTTACTAGACAAAGTACAGTGTAGCTTTGCTCCAAAAATCTTTTCCCTGTCAGGCATGTGCCACCTAGGAGGGTACTGACTTCAGGGTGACCTGCTGTGCTGGGCTATCTGCAGTTTGGGTGAGTCCTTTTTGGTGCATAACCCCAGCGGATCCCTCACTCTCTCTCCTCAGGTATGCTGCTCCGCAGGGTAAGAGAAGAGGAAGAACCAAAGCAGCACAGCTTTAGCACTCACCAAAGCTGAGTGGATGCAGCGAGCAGCTGCATTTATAAAAAAATAAATTAAATCTCTTTATCACAGTCACTTCTCTCTTGGAAGGGGGACAAGTACAGGAATAATCTTTCTTTGCCTCTCAGGGTCTTGTTCAGGGTCCAACCCCCACCCTGGCCCCTGCCCCTTTCCAGTGGCTATTGCAATGTTTTGTTGTTGTTTGGGTGGAGTGAGGGGGATGCCCTGTGCCGTAGCTGCCCATCCACCTGGTGGTGACCCACATACACCGTGCTCCTGTCCTGGCTTCACCTGTGACATCCCAGGACTGTGGCAGAAAGGGCACTGTGCTTCTTTGTGCCTGAGGTCATTTGCTATGGATGTCAGGAGAGTGAGTAATCGAGGCTTTGGCTCTGACTGCCCATGCCCCTCGTCCTGCCAGCCACAAGCAAGAGAGACCCACACTGACTTGGTCCCTGGCCCAAAGCAAAATCACTTTCAAGGCACTGGCTGCCCTTCTGGGTACAACTTTATGATCGAAAAACCCCCAAAACCCCACAACGCTGAGATGTGATGGAAAACTAGAAAAAAAGAAAGGCAGCAATCTCCCCACTGGAGCTGTTACCACCTTTGTGTGCACAGCCTGTTGTTATCGCTGTGCCTGAAGCCACCTGGTGCCATGGCTCTCCACAGGACTTCAGCCTCAGCCTGCACAAGGAGCCAGGAGCTGGTGCTCTCCTCGCTGGGGCCAAGCCCATCCCAGCCCTGGACAGGCTCTGCCATGGCATTGCCTGTGGCTGGGAGGGCTCGGCCTTCAACCATGGCACCTTTCTTCCTATCAGGGCATCATTTTGCCTCTCCCCTTTGGCACCTGGGCTTGGCTGGGGGCACACAGGGCTGCCCCATCTCCACCGACTGGGCAGAAGCAAGAGTGCCAACCACCACCCAAACTCACCCTCCAACCAGCAAGTTGCAACCGTATCCCCTTCAGACCCTTTTCACCCCCCTAAACCACACGGGACTCGCTCTGCCCCCTGCTCCCCCAGCTGTGGTGGGGCACTGGAGCTGCAGGACACAGACCTGGACCAGATCGGGGGTGAGGCGCTTGGCCCGCAGCCACTTCTGGAAGCGCTGGGTGCGGCGCAGGGCGCGCTCCAGGCTGCAGGTCTTGGTCTTGAGCAGGGAGGTGCAGATGCGCTTGTCTGCCCGGTCATGCTGGTACTTGGAGGTCAGCCGGGTGATGTCCACCAGCCGCCAGCTCTTGGCATCGTCGGTGTAGTTGCCCGAGTAGCTGAGCAGGGAGCTGGGGGGCAGCTTTAAATGAGAAGAAAGCCAGGTGTCAAACCTGCCAAACCAAAACGAGAGCCCCACGGAGAGCGGGTTAAAAGCCACACGGACACCCGCACAGCACCCGCCCCGCTAAGTTTCTCCAGGCTGGCCCCAGGGGCTTCCTGCCATCACCCAGCAAAAGCTGAGCAACCCCAGCTGGGTGGCCCCTGGCACTGGGGTGAGGTGAGCAGGCTGAAACCATCAGCTAAGGAAATGTGCTTTGGTACAAAGGTCCTTCTTTGCTTCCCACTTAAACCATCTCTTGTCGTGAAGGGTTCCATAGGATGAGGGGTGAAACCCTCTCTTGGGTAGAGCAAGGCAGGAAAGGGAGAGGGTTTTGGTTCATGAAGAATTCCCGGTGTGTTTAAATTTCCTTAATCCTGGAGAAAGGGTCCTAAAAAGGGAGTAATTGACACTTTAAAGGACCCTCCTGATATTAAAACCTCCTGGCAAATGTATTTGGGAATATCAAAATGATCTCTTGTTTTGAGGAGGGATGAGTGACCTCCCCAACAGCAGCAGAGTTTGGGGTGTGATGGGGGGCTGGGGTACGTGTGCCCTGGGCGTGCAGCACCTCTGTAGTCATGGAGATCTTGCACTAATTTGCTCCCCCTACACAGGCACAGGAGGGGAGCATATGGGCTGGGTAATTAGGTAATTTTTTTTGTTTCAGCAGCCCCCTCAGCCCTGCCCACATGCGCGTCGCACATGCCGGGGCTGAGGAGCACGGTGCCTGTTCTGGGAGGGTGTCTGTAACCTGCTCTTGGAAAACGGCCCAGCTCTGACCTTTGGTTTGGCCAACGTCCTGCCCTCACTGCCTCTGATCCCTCCTGCCCTGAGCTCCTTGCCCAAGTGCGTAGGAAAGCACGTCCTAATTTCATCTCACCGTAAATTAAAGCCAGTAGCTCAGAAGTGAAACGGGAGAGGCAAGAGGTTCCCTGCAGGATTAGCCTAGCTGGAGTTATATGAAAAAGACACTAACAACTCCAAAAGCTGAAGCTGGTCTTTTCTTTTCAAATTCCATTTGGGAAATAGGCACAGAGAAATTTGGGAACGATTAATTTTCTACGATTTCAGGCAAATAACTGACACAGTGACACAAGCCACCATCTGCAATCAGAGACTGATCAGAGGATCCCTCCTGAAGGCAGCACCTCACACTCCTTCCCCACCACAGACCCTGTGCAGCTGGGCTCTGGGGCAGGCACGTGTGCCCAGGAAGGGGGAAACCCCGGTGCTTCCCCTGCTTTGGCTTTCAACTCTTTCCATGTGCCTCTTTCCAAAAATTTACCATGAAGAATGACCAGAAGTGGGGAAGCCTTGTGTGAACAGGTTGGTGGATTCCAGCATTACAGTTGTTTGGGAGTTTTGCCCAAAATGAAATTGAAGATTCCATACAATTAAGGCACCTGACATGGTAATAAACACTTTGTTTGGGTTTTTTGTTTTGGTGGTGG
>VYXC01000805.1:491020-537427 GCA_013397175.1 Platysteira castanea
TTTTTTTTTTTTTTTTGGTCTGGTTTTGAGCTAGTATTTAAGAAAAGAGAGTAATTGCTGTGCCTCACTGTGATCGTTGTGCCTCAGGACCCCTTCCAGTACCTAATCTGCAAAGCAGGCACAGCGTGCCAGGCACGTACTGGGAAGAGATGGCTCTGGGCTAGGTTCCTCTTTCTCTCTTTTTTCTTTTTTTTAAGTTAAGCACAAATATGCCTTGTGACTTGACTCAAGCCTGTGTGTTCAGGGGAGCTCACATCAGGCAGAGAGCAGGAAAGTGCCGCGTTAATTTGAGGGTGGATGGAGTGATTCCCTCTGCAGAGCTCTTGGGGGAGAGCCACCCTGGCCTGGGAACCCCGCATGGGCTGCAGCAAGTCTGTATTTGGCATCATTTCTGGGCAGCACAGTGCTGGCCTGGCACACTTGCTAGATACTTTCAAGATTCATCATCGAGTTGTGCTGTAACAACTCCCTCTCCTACGGAGTTTTTTAGCTGAGGGCCTGCAAACACTCTAGGACCTTCAGTAAGATCTATGTGAATGAGTCACAGATTACAGATTTTAGATCAACCCAGAACTAAATGCTGAAGAAATCCAAACTTGTTTTTTCCTTTTTTTCTGAATGAAATGAAGTATTTCGTTTCAGCCAAAATAACTTTGCTTGCCTTTGGAATTTGACTTTTTAAAAAAATATTAAGTAAGTTAAGTCTTAAAATAAACAACAAAAAAAGAAATACCATATAAACCCTCATGAAAATGAAGCATTCCAGCTTTTTCAGTCTTCTTTCCCATTATTTTTGGACAAAGCTCAGCACCAGCATTGGCACAAGTCTGCGAATAGTTTTGGTCGGATCATTTCTGTGGTGCTTTGAAAATCTAGTATTTTACAAAAACTTTCACCGCACTCTTCTCTCAGTACAGTTGGTAGGCAAGCTTGGTATTCTCATTTACAGATGGATAAAGTTGGGCAAAGATAAGGGAAGTATAGAACATTAGAGCATAAGATGAGTCACCAGCCGTTCTGGGAACAAAACCCACATCTTCTCACTGTGAATGCATGTCAGAGCTCCCAGAAATGATGGAGAATTAATGAAGCATGTTCTAATGTGAATTAACACAGACAAGCCCAAGTACCATCCACCTTTGTGAACATGTGAAAAGGTACATGAGGGTGGATCAAAGAGCGTAAGCACCGCTGAAATTTCCCTAGTTTAACCTCCCACTTGCAAGAAAAAAAAAATCCCAGTTTTTCAAGAAACCAAGTGGGAGAACAAGTTTTACCCATGCAAAGGAAAGCCTGAAGCTGAGTGACTGCTCAGGGGAACATTTTTAAGTTCCCCTTCCCAAAGAGCTCGGAGCAGAACTGCACGTTATCACTTATTTGTGGGAAGCTGACTGCAGGCTGGTGGGAGAGAAAAAGAAGTGTCTGGCTTGGGGATGTCCTCTGTGGGAAGCATTGTGCTCCCACATGTTTGTGGCTCTGCCCTCCTGGACCCCAGTGGGACACCCACACCCCATTCCCGCTGTCCCTGGAGGAAAGCCAGCGCGGGGCCCTCCTGCCTCGGCTCACGTAGCCAGCTGCACTCTGCAGCTGGAACCCCACAGCCAGAGGCAGTTCTGCTATTTTTGGCAGGGCTGAGGGAACCTGCATCGCCCCAGCCTCCCCACTGGCCAAGTGGGAGTAACCAAAAGGGAGCTGCTTGTATATGGCAGCAGGTCCCCAAAAACCCTGCAGAGGTGGGCGGCAAAGGGGCTGCAGCAGGTTGGGGTGGGGGGCAGGAGCCAGCTCTGGTGCCATCCTGCTGCAGGGAATAAAATGCAGAGCTTAGCAAAGCCACAAACTGCCTTTTTCCAGCAGCAGTGGGGGAAGGATGGATGTCTGGTATTACAAGTCCATCCGAGACAAACCATTATGGTTTTACTATGCTACGTTTTATAGGATAGTTTAAGATAAAAACGGTGATTTGTCTAATACTATACTACTTACATTATAGCATTAAAAATACAATTTTACTATAATAATTTCTTCTCCCCCAGGCTTTTATATCTATAAAAGAAAGTGCATATGGCTCTATAAATCATATCAGACCCAATAAACCCTTCCTCTGCCAAGCACTGCCTTTAACTTTCTCCTCAAATACAACTGGCAACATTTTCCCTGCTGTCATCAGATACACTCTGCTTTTGAGCTTAGAAATGGTTGGATTGGTCTGATGACCACTTGGACAGTGTGTGTCTCATCAACAACGAGGCAGATGCAATTTCTGCCTTCAAGTTCTCACACAAATCTCCCCAAAATGTACCAGCAATTTAGCCATGTGCTATTTTCAAGCACGTGGGTAACCTCATGTGCAGAAGTCCTCATGCCTCAGGCAGGTTTAGATCCCTTTTGATCTTAGTTGAAATGCACGTGAAATTCTGCACATTCACGTTGTTGCACCTGGTACAAAATTATAGAGCATGTTTATATATTTGTAGTTAACATACTCTGTTGGGAGCGTACAAAGCTAAACCCCATTTTGCCTTTAGTCAATTGCTCATAATAAAATATTTCCAGTAAATCTGAACAAGCTGAATTCTTCCTTCCCTCTTCCCTTCCCCCATCACTGCCTTGAATTTTTTCAGAGCCACTCTCTAGGCAGAAATCTGTGCCTTTTATTCCTGCTTTCAAGTTATAGTTCAGGGCTGAAGTCTGATCATGTTTGCATGGCTTTAAAAGAAAAGAGACAAGGCATCAGCTTATAGACATTAATTAAAACACTAAGTGCTGTAATGGCAACTGGATGTTAAGTTGCTCTTTGCATTGTTGTTCAGGAAAGTACTTGGAAATTCTAACAGGCAACTTTCAAATTACTACACAGAATGCTTTAAAAATGACTCTGCTGAGTTTCTGACCTTATTTCCTCTTTAAAGAACTTCTTGCATATGGATGTCCCAATGCAGGCGTTGCATTTATCAAGTCCCAGGAAAGTCCGGCCAAAACTGTAGCTGGGTTTGACGTGGGGCACAGACGGAGAAGGTGTTGCTGCTGTGGAAGGGTCACAGCCCAGAGCCAAAACCAGGAGCAGCATCAATGGATCTGCAGCTCTGGAGCAAAGGCAGCAGGTCCAGCGCCCCATCTACAGTACTGGAGAGCTCTGTTTTTTGCAGGTTGTCCCTCTCTAGGATTTCGGTCTTTTTTGATGACTTCAGCCTGCAGTGGTGAGCCCCGAAACACAGCGAGACACTCTGGGTGCAGGAGACACTGCTGCAGTCCCCATCCTGCCAGCTGATCACTGGCTCTATTGGCTTGAGGTTTGGGTGGGAAAGATATGCTGTAGGGTGGGGAGAAGGAAGTACATGGAGGATGCAGATAACTTGGGTTGCCATGGTTATCTTTCCTTTCCTTGTTGCAGCTGCTTTGGCCCCTGCTGACCCTAACATCAGCCGACATGGAAAACAACACGAAGAAGTGCTCATCTGCACTTGGTGCAGACAAATGAAGGATATCCTGTTGCTGGAGGAAAGGGCACATATGGGACACTTAGTAAAAAACTGATTTGGGAGGAGTAATAGCATGGCAGAAATGCACATTTCACCAGAAGCCAGACCTTTGGTGTTGCCTTATTCCTGGAGACTTGTGATGGTGCACGGCTTGGCTTCTCAGATGCTTTCTTGGCTTGGTTTGCCCTTCTCATAAAAGCACTGGAAAGGCTGTCAGGTGGAATCATCACTGTTCTGTTCTTTGCAAACAGCATTGTTTAGCAGTGATTGCACTGCAGCGTTTCATGCCACAGAAAGCAGGATAGCCTGCAGCTTTCCAAAACTCCCAGCTGATAGAGCAGCCTGACCTCTAAGCCCCTCTTGGAAAACGGGGTTTTCAGCAAGACTTCTGTGCTTTTGAATGTCTTTTCTTCATGGTCCTGGCACTGAAAGAAGCTAGAGAAAGGGATGGGGGTGAACTCAGGAGATTGTCAGGTTTCAGATAGACTTAGAGATTACTGTGATCACACCAAAAGCTCTTCTTGTTAGGACAAAGACTTGGAAGTTATAGGAATGGATGGCTCCCCATCCTGGCCTGGGTGCTGGACACAGGACTGTGTCAGGAGCTCTGGCAGGCTGTTGCTCAGGGCCAGAAAAGCACACCTTGAATGAGCACCTTGAATGAGTACTCTGGCTGCAGGCAGCACGTGTTGCCATGGTGGCACTGGGCTCTGGTCCTCTCCTGTCCCCAGCTGCTGTGTTCTCATTGACACAGGAGCCTCTCCTGGGCTGTATCTCACCCCGGGAGCAGTGAGGAGCAGACTGAGGCTTTGGAGACTTCTCATCCCCCCAGCTGGACTACTCCCACCAAGTGGGCAAGCCATTTCCCAGCACATTTTGAATGGAAGAAAAAGTGGATTGTAGCCATCCTTTCCTATCCCCTCCGGCATTTAGTCAGAGCCTGATGGGACTATGGGACATGTGGGGGTGCACGCTGGGCTCTGTGATTACACCTCATTTTCTGGAGGGGCTGCTCGAGGAGGGTGATCCTAAGGCAACTTCTTAAAGCACAGATACTCATTAGTTGTGGCACTTGGGAGATCCAGGATCTCTCCTTGGCTCCACGACCTCGGGGGAGGGTGCGTCCCTATGCACAAAATGGAGATGGTGACATTTAGGGTTTGTCTAGAGGGTACGGCACAGACAGAGGAGGATAATGAGCCCTGCTGAGAGGAAAGAGGGATGTAGTGAACCCTGCAGAAGCTGCAAAGCAGAGGGGCTGGGCACTGCTAATACACCAGCAAGTGCATTCAGCACACGGCCCAGCTTTGAGCCATCATCATGTTTGGCCTAATACTCCAGTATAAAGCTCTTTGAAATATGTTGGTGGAAAGAGACGGAACCAGAGCTAAATGTTAGCTGTGTCCCACTTTGTCTTGGGGTGACTTGAGTATTCCCTATCGCTGCTCCCTGCCCAGAAATTAGTTGTATGCCTTTCTATGCCCAGACATGATTCCTGAGGTTTTTGTTTTACTGTGCCTTCAACTGAGCCCGAGAGAGGAGAGAAAAACCGAATGAGCTAGCTGGCTAAACCAGCACACACTTCCAGAAGTTTATCCCTGCCCTTTTCTATTGCTGGTACATTGTTCCTCTCCCGTCTGCAGGAACCAGCCCTGCCCACTCTTTCCTGCCAGTAGCTCTGCAGCTCTGGCCATGCTCACATTGCTCCCTGCCCAGCTCTTCCCTGGATGGTACCACAATTACACACCAGCAATCTGTCTTTATCTTCATTACGTAATACATAAACCATGTATCCTTCAGTTTCTTTACTCATTATGTCTTCAATCCTCTGTTGCAATTGTAAGACCAGAGACCCGGGCTCCCGTCCCTCCCATGTCCCAGCCTGTGCTGCCCCATGGAAAGGGGAGGGCTTCACCCTCTTGGGGTGGTGATTGAGCCTTTTCTCATGGCAAACCCCAGGCTCCAGCACAAAAACCAGTACATGGGCAGCAGGGTTTCTGTGCTAATAATGACGCCTCGATGTCTGTGTTATTCTTGCACTTCTGTGTAGTTCAGGCATATGTAAAGCAAAGTTTATCTCTGCCTGGGAACAGCATGTGTAAGTGTGCATTTGTACAGTGTATCACACCTGCACTACCTTGAAGTGTTATAAAAGCAACTTTTATTCAAAAAATGGGAGCTTGTCCATCATATCCACCTCAAGCTTGCGGCTGGCATTTGCATTTACCCCCAGGGTCTGAGCTCCCTCCTTCCCTCAGACATTTCTGCTCAGGCTGGGCAGTCCCTGATGATGTTTGTAGGAAACACTCATTCATGCTCACAGCACTGAAAACCCAAAGCTTACAAACGAGTAGATATACATCTGAGCTAGCCCAGAAAGGCGGGTGAGAAAGCACAGCTTGCTGAGTGTTGTGAGAGGGGCTGCGCTTCTGAAAGCGGCCTCTCTTTTACCGAGGTCGTTCAGTGGGTAATGTCAAACCTGTATTTGTTTTCCTTTCCTTCTGGTGACATGGCACGGAGGCACTGTGGTCAGGTGGCAAACAGCCAGGTCTGCAGAAGCCTTGTAGACCTTCTCCTTATGCCAAGATGTGGGATTTTCAGGGCATGGATCACTGCAGTGTCTGCTGGAATGAAGGGCTGGCCCTAACAACCTGATGGGAACTTCACGAAACTTGTAACAGCAGACTCCTATGCAACACCATTAACCACGAGAGAACACGGCCCTAACAGAAAAGCCTAGTTAGTGTTCTAAAAGTTAGAATTTCTAAAACGTTTTTAAAAGATCAGTATGAATGTAGTGCCCTATCCAAGTCAGACCAGTTGCAGAAAAGCTTTTGGAATGGTTTCTACCAGCAGAGTGTTTATCTAGCCTCTGTTCCCTAATCCCTCCTTTCCCCACATGCCATGAGGGGTGTGGAAACACACCTGCAATCACAGCCCCACTTCTGGCCACAGCCATGTGGGCAGTGGAGCTCCTGAGGTCCAAAACCACCCAGTGCCTGCAGAGCCCAGTGGCTGTGGGTTTGGGTGGGCATGGCTGTGATCTCCAGCTGCTGACTGAGGTGGGAGAGGACCTGCCCTCCCTGGCTGCTGGCTCTGGAGGAGGTCGGGAGAGCACAGGCTCATTTTTTCCAAGTATTCACGGTGTGAAATACACCTTTTACTTAACCCACCTCCTGGTTTCCACGCAATCCATTAATGCAATCCAGCTGTTCCCCACTGCTCCTTTCCACCCCGGTCTATTTGCACCCCATCTTCCCCGCTGATCATTGCCAGCTGCCCCCAGGGGTGGGTTTCCTGGCAGAGCCTTGCAGCCTCCCTCTCCCCGTTTCATCCGTGCTGCTGGCTGGCTCACTCTGAGCAAAATGTGGTGCTAGTTCCATGCTCTGGATCAAACTGGGACACTGGAAATGACTTTGCAGAGCAGGAGACCTTTGTAATTACCTAAAATTAATTAAATAATTTGGGATAATCACCACTAAGTGTTTCAAAACATTCCAAATGCAGAGGATCAGAAGCTGCAGTGCTGCTTCTCCTCAGCTGACACTGCCGCCCAGGTCTTTGCTGTTGTTGACCTGCACCTGCTCAGGGGGATTTTGCTGCTTCGCCAACCTAAGCAGCAGGTTTTGGGTGTCACGTCATCTCAATCTTCCTCTTCAGCCCAGGTTTGCAAAAGAGCCTCCTCAGCAAGTATGGGGTTGCTGAGCAACAGGGTATTGCTGGGCGGGTTGCGGGAGGGCTGCATCTCATTGCCACGCACAGAAAGGAAACAACAGACAGGAAAAATCAAAGTTTTGCTGGAAGAGGAGAGGCTCCTGCTCTTCCTGAGGTTCTCAGTAAGCCCTGCCTGGGTCTCGCTGCCTGCAGGACCCGGATAAGACCTTGGCCGCCACACAGAGTGGCTTCGCAGGACAGGGTGGAAATCAGCTCAGCGTGTGGTGGAACCATGATTATTCTTAATAGTGTTTTTCATTAATCACATCCAAGATAATCGTTAAACTATTGCCAGATAATCAGTACAGCTTGGTATCAAACTGCTTATCACTTCAATGCCAGTTCAGGCTGGATGTCTGGATTAATAGCTGGAGCAGCGTGACACATTTTCAATTCTTTCAAACGAAAAATGTGTCTCTTTGAATGCTACAAAACTCACAGCACTTGGGAGGATGCGATCACTTCCTTTTTCTCTGTTTTCCTCCCGATTGCATGATTATGAAAGAAACATCTGTTTTGAAGTGATCTGCAACAGAAAATTTTTGTTCCAGTTGGATTTGTAATGGACAACTTCTGTTACAGAGTCTTTTTCTCCCCACCCTGTTTCTTTCCCTTTTTCTTTTGCTGAAAGATGAAAGAGAAAGGAAGAGGAAGAGAAAAAACTCAAGCAAACAAACCCCACTGCCCAGACAGTACAAATACAGACAGAAAAAGGGGCCACTGAGGTGTGGGTGGTGTGAAACACCACAGCTGAGCTGGAAGAGAGTGTTTGCACTTCAATTCTCTTTGAGAAGGTTTGATGTTGTGTGTGTATGGATTTTTCTACATTTTGAATCAATGAAAATACTAAAAGAGGGATACAAATTTGTCTTTTTTTTTTTTGCCTCACCATGGAATAATTCCTATTGTTTGATAAGCTTGGATGTAATTAATCTGAAGCATCAATAATCTAGCATATTAATTATATATAAAAATAGGTATTGTTCTGTATCTGCGGTATTTTTGGATTCTCCCTGACTCCATTCTCATGCGGCAGAAGAGGAAACCTGTTGTTCTTTGGGAAATCTTTACATACTGGTAGGCAGCTGGAAGAAAAAGCCAGTGAGAAGAAAAGCCTCAGGCACTGCAGCCAACAGATAAGGCCAGTCCTAGTTTGTGAGAGGCTGAAATGTCAGTACAAAAGGCCATTGAATGCTATCAGCTGCTGTGGTGTTTGCAGCATTTATGGGAGACCGTGCCAAGCAGCAAAAAGTGTGGAAGAGGATCCTGGATTTTGGTGCATCAATATCCACAGACAGAAAATGAGATGCAGGAATCTCGAGCCTAAGGGAAAATGATAGTGAAAAGCAAGTTGGCTGCACACCAGAACGGGGTGTGCTGGTCACTCCCTGCACAGAGCATGAGGGAAAGAGGCTTGGGGAGGGAACAAAGCTCCTTCTCAAGGAGCCGGTGTCCTTGGTGGTGACTTTGCATGGGCTTCTTGACCACTGGCACAACCAAGCCGCTCCTTAGGTCGAGTCCAAGTCCTCGTGACTGCAACTGAAACACCAGTGCCTGATGTTTTCTTTTCATGATTCTACAACACAGAAACAAAGTGGCCCTTCCTGGGAAAGATAAACAAACAGATAAAATCTTCCTATAGAAAGCCAGAAATATATTCACGTCATACAATTTTTCAGAGGGGAAAGACCTACCCACAATATTTCTCTTGGATATGTGCTATTGGTTCTGCGTCCCAGCAGTTAAAAGGATTAAAAATGAAGCAGAGTTTTTGGTGTAGTTCAGATTTTTGGTTATCTTCCTCTGCGAGGCAGCAGCAGGACAAAACATGGGCTTCCAAAATAAAAATGGCATGGCAGGGAGGCCCTTTTGGAATAGGTTGGCCAATGAACCACAGCTGTTAAAAAAACAGCCTGCTTTGCAAGACCAAAGTGAAACACTTTTAAAATATGGGTATGGAAAGATTTCCTTCTGAATTAGTTACCTGGTAAATGAAAAATCTTAAAAAAAATATGCCTTGAAAGTATAAAACATGACAGATATTTGATCCAGTGGCAGACTGCTAAGCCATAAATTTGTCAAACCTCAACTTTCTTTCTAGATACCCATTGTTTGGCCCAATTTGTTTTCTGTCCATCCGACTGGAATCTCTCTTTTAACCAGCTGTATCACTCCAGCTGTCTGGATGGAAGGAAAAGTAGTTTGGGAGAAAGATGTGGAGAGTGCTTTGAGTAAACTTGGGAGTGGTTTCGACCAATACCCAGTGCTAGGACTGGGGAATTTCAGTATGAATTTTAACGTATTTACGCTTTAGGCAGTGACCTTTGTTTTTCCCACACACCAAAGGGAATGTGTGCCTTATAGTCTTGAATGTTTTCGTAAGAATGCAACTGACATTTGCAGGTGACAATTTTCCATATTCATAAACAATTTTTGATATTCAGGCATCGATTCCTGTTCAGGTGGGATCAGAGCTGGTACAGACCAGGTTCTGCTGTGTCCAGTGCAAATATTAAGAGGTTCTTCAAAACTGGCAAGTGTATTAATTGGAAGGAAAAATGAATCAAGACATGAAAAGTATTGATTTTCTTTTTTTTTTTTTTAATTAATCTCTCTTAAACCTTGGCTTCTATTCTCTTCTGGCTATAAAGATGGTGTTTTAATGTTTTGGTAACTAGATGTGTGACCTAGGCCACCTCCATTCTCTTTAGCCATTTTGTCCCACCAGCCTTCTCCTTGCATTTCAGAAGGAATAACCATCAATTGCAGGAGAGTCCTCAAAAGCCCTCCAGGTCTAAGCACATTTACTTTCTGAAAACCCTTTTCTGCATGTAAGCATTGGTCCAGCAGTGTGAAACAGCAGAGCATAGACATAAATTATGTTTGTTCTGGCTTTTGGAGGACTCAGGTAGATGATCCAATGCTTTATTACATTGGGGTTTGCATGTCTGGATCCAGATTTTTCAGGATAGGCACCAAAATCTCTGTTAAGGAAGCAAGGTAAGTGAATCAATTCCTTAAACACAACTTGATCTCAGAGGAGGTTCGGCCATGAACTCAAAGAAAACCCGCATATCTCATGCTCCATGGTCAATCCCAGCCTGCCTAAACTCTGTAAGAGAGCCTGAAATGCCTTGGCTCCCCGTTAAACTTCGTGTGTTACCCAGCACATTTGAAAGCTTGTGGCGTGTGCTCTATGTGCTCTAGCACGCTGCCAGATTAGGAGGGGGAAAAAAATAAAGAAAAAAGAAAAAAGGTATGCCAAAATCTGAGTTCCAGTGGGGTTTTAGCCAAAAAAGAAGACCATACATAGCTTCAGAGGAGAAATACTCTAGAAAACTCCTAGAAAGCCGTAGGCAAGAAGTGCCATTTCTTTTCATCAATCTGCTTCCCTCCACTGCCACTTTATTACTTCTGCTTTTAACCTCCATGGGGGACAATTGTGCATGTCACCCTCCCTTACATCACACACTTCCTTTTCTTTCACACTCTCAAAGTAAATTGGAGATTACTTTGAAGAGTCACGTTAGGAAATGGAGAGCACACACATACTCACATGCAACCACAGGCTCGTGAAGGCATCTGTGCTGCTCTTTCTTGCATTTCCAGTGACTTTGTGTCTGCGTTTCTGGCAACAAATTACTCTGGAAGTGGAAAATCAAGAAAGGGTTAATTAAAAAAAAAAAAGAAAACTTTGCCTTGTTTGCATTGATTTTGCATCAGTTTCCATGGAAATGGAAGTAGAACAAGCCAAGAGCAGTAGTGTAGCCAACTTCAGCTGCTGGCTTCTAGTTCTTGCTCCTGTTTCCATGGAAATAGATGCCAAATCAGCAAAAAATAAGGTAACTTGTTTTAAGATAGTAGAGTTTTAGAGGCTTGTCCTTATTTAACCTCAATCAGGAAGATAGCTGGTGAGGGGAGGCAGCCAGCAACTCAGTGAAAACTTTCAGAGGCTCTTTCAGCAGCTGACTGCTTGTTGAACTCTGGAGAGACCGAATTCACAGGGCAGCCACCGATCTTCAGAAACATTCTGCAACTTTCCTGCACGCTGTAAATAAAATACACTTTCCTCTTGGCATGGGTAGTCACAGCAGTGTGTGGGAGCCCAAGTTAACATCTCTTTGCAGTGCAGCCATGCAAGTGCCTCCTCAGGGTGCCTCTGCCTCCCTGAGTTCAGAAAGAGATGCGCTTTTCCCAGCTGCAATACGCAAACTGCTCCCATTCCAAAAGCAAAAGTGTGTGTCTCAGCCCATGGAGAGAGAAGCAAAGGCACGTTAGCTGGGGGAATTCCTGACAGTGTTTTACAACAAACACCCCTCTTTCTTTTTTCCCTAATCCACGAAGGTAAAATTTCACTGAGATAAAAGATGTTGGCCCTAACCTTTCTCATAGGAAAATGTGGATGGGAGAGCAGAACTGAATCCAACTAGAAAAAAAAAATCTGCTGTAATTTCAAGAACAGAAATTTCATCCAAAACTCATTTTATTAAAATAAACTTTAATAGAAAGTTATTTCAAGGTTGGCTTTTGATCCTTAGCTGTTGCTGTGATGGAACTGTCTGTAGGGAAGAGTATTTCTTGGTGGGAAGTTGTGTGAAGACAGAGATGAGAATCCCATCATGGGCCCCAGTGTTCTTTGAATTGCTCTTAAATTGGGATCGTTTCCAGCTATCGTCAACCTCTCTCTTTCACCACAACCCCTTTGATTACATGCTCCTTAGGCATCTCTTTATTAAGCTGCAAAGACACCCTTAGACAAGGGATCATATCACAGGCCACTCGTGGCCCCTTTTTTGGTAGCAGAATATGTCTGGAAGCCATAAGTGTGGGTATATGTTTAAAAAAAAAATTTGGCTGGCATTTGTGGCAAAGTAAATGCAATTCTAATGAGGCATTCCTTCATTTCCAGCATTACGTTCCTGCTTTTAGGGACATAAAATCTGCTTTTGCAAGGGCACGTGCTTTGCTTCACACACGAAGAATATTCCCTTGGGCTTCTGGGTGAGTAAATAAATGAAAAGTGCAGGCCAACCTAACTTTAAAGAAGTGCATCAGGTCTAGACTGGGGCCTCACAGTTGTTAATTTTAGGTATTACAAGGAATGTGCTCATTTTCTGACTGCTTTCTGTGATCTTCTTTGAAGAAAACCCAAGAAACACCAAGCCCTTCAAGAAATTGCCAAAAAAGATAGAATTTTTTGCATAACGAACATTTAAACACATGGGAATTTTTTCCCTTTTCTTTTTCGACAGCACACATTGTCTTAAAATTCATGGAACTTTCTCCGGTTGCTCTATCAGACATTTATTGCTGCTGTTGCTGCCATGATGGGATTTCTTTGAAGCTGTTTTTGAGCTGTTGGGGTTCTGTTTGAGGGGGGGAACCCAGTGCTGTGTTACTTATGATCCTCCATGACATTTCAGCAGCATTCCCCCTGGAAAAGCTTTAGCTTCTTCTGTAATGGCAAAAAAAAATCAGGGAAGCAACGGGAAGCCAACTCACACATTTCAAGGGGGGATGTGGGAGGTGGAGCTGAGAGCACCACTGCTCCCCAGGTGTTTGTAGTTCAGCTTTCAGTGTACTTTTTGGACTCTCCATTACACAACACTTCATCATCCTCCAGGCTTGCAGCAGTGCTTCCAGGCCTCCAGGTCACTAACCTGCACCGACATCACCCCCTCCGTGGATCCCCTCCGTGGTTAAATCACACCAGGAGGAAAAATGGGAGCTATCTGCCAGCTCTTCTGCAAGCAGCTCAAAGCACCATGGCACAACTCAAAGGATCATGAGAACAAACTAGAGAACAACACATTGTGGAGCCAAAACCGAGATAAAGGAAAAAAAAAAGAAAAGGTCTGACCTGAGGTGCGTGAGGCAAAAAAATGACACACGTGCGCTTTTCTGTGAGTTTCATAATGTTGGCAAATTCCTGGAGCTGCTGACAGCTCTGAGCTGGGAATCCAGCTCTCCCAGCCCACCCAGCCCTGCTGCTGGCCCTGCCCTGGTGTCCCCAGGAGGCTGTGGCAGGTGGGCACAGAACAGGGTGTGGCGGGAGGGGTGGAGGCGTTCCAAGCAAGCACAGGCTGTCCTCTGCTCTTCCTGCAAAGTGACTGCTCCCAGGGCACAGGCTGCTCCCATCAGGAGGGAACATCTCACCAGGGAAGTGGAGCAGCAGCAGCCACCAGGTGCTTGCCATGGGTGCAGGGAGATGTCACACCGGGAAACTCCCTTCTCTGGGCTCTGGTCAAAAGTCACTGTACATGAAAACCTCCTCCCAGAGGCACCTGGCAAAGCTGCATGGTGACTGAGCAACTTGTGAAAACACAATCACTCCATCCCTGCTGGTTCCCTGTGTTGGGCAGGGGGAGGTGGACAGACAGAATGTAGGGCTGCTGCTACCTACTGGGGCTGGCATCCCAGGCTGCTCCTGTCCTGATCTCTGAGCTTGGCAAGACATCCTTTCTTCCTGGCTCCGGTCACAGGTTATCATCCATCTCAATTCCAGCTCCATCCCCGGGATCCTCCTTGCCAGCCCAACTTCTTGGGGCAAGCTGGAGTGGACACGCATGACACCTTGGCCTGTGAGAGCCCCTTCTGCACCTGAGACATGGGGCTAGCAAAGAGCAAATGTGAGCGCTGAAGCAGCACAACTGCTTTGCTCCAGAGCTCAGCCTTGGCTGGGACGTTACCTCTGTCCACCCATCTCACCAGTGGACTCTCAATGCTTGGGAGTTTTCTCAGTGTCTACAAAATTTCTTAGGTTAGTTTAAAGTCTGATTTGTCCTTCAATCGCAGTCATGTCTTTTTTTTTTCCTCCTTCATCCATGACTAGATAAGGCTGCGTTGTGTATGGCTTGCATAATGTACCTGTACAGATTTCTTTATTTTATTTTATTTTATTGTTTGTACAAATGATTTTAATCATGGAGGTTTTTGCTTTGGAAATGGAAGGCCTGTAGCTTTCACAGCACAGATGGGAGATAAAAGCACCATAATCACAGAGTGGGATCAATGAGACTTTTTCCAGGAAGATGCTAAAGGCATTATTTGGCATTAACAAAGAAAGGGATAATTAGAAAATAGGCAGAGAAGGCTTTATTCCTGTAATTAATTTCAAAGTTGGAAGTTCCCTAGTGCTCTTCTGTTCAAAAGTGACAGCATATGAGCCATTGCAAAGGAGATGTGTATTAATCATAAATCAGAAACAGGGAGGAAATTGAAACCTGTGTTTCCACCGACTTTAAAAAGAAAAAACTGCTGCCTAGAGTTAATGTGTATTCTGACTGTACATGAAGAAAAAACAATTATAAATAGTTATTGACACATTACATGAAAGGTAAGAGTAGGACGTAGCCAAACTTGGTTTCCTGGGAGACTGGGCAGTCCTCTCCAGAGAGAAGATAATATTCAGGAGGCGCTTTGATAGCTTGAGGCTGTGCCTATGTTTGCAGCTGTTTTTTTCTGCATTAATTTTCTACAATTACTATCAGCCCCACTGATGGCCACAGTGATTGAAGAAGTGTTCAGCAAACTTCCTCTGCCTCCCTTCATTTTAACACTGTCAAAGCTGTTTCTGAACAAGAATAAGTGGATCTGCTTTAGGAATGCCAGCAGCCACAGCCGTCTTGCTTACAGCCTTGCTCCCATCTGGATCTTCAGCTTTTTAACAGGCAAACTGAACATCTTCCCCCAGGGTAAGATCAAAAACTAGCAAAGGAAAAAGGCATGCAGAGCTTTCTGTATGGTTATTTTCCCTTCTGTCCCCTAGTCCGTGGCTGTTGTCCCCATCGCCATGTCCACAGTTGTGACATGATTTGGTGCCAAGTGCCCAGCTGGTGAAGGCACCAGCCCTGCTACAAGGGGTGAGGTTGGAGAGCTCTAGCACCGGTGTTTTTACTCAGAAACACTGGATCCCCTCAAGACAGCTGATGCTGCACACAGAGCCACGCATTTATTTTTTATTTTATATATTTTTTTAATATGGACAGCATTACAATTGGGTTTTTTATTTTAACCTGGGTTGAACTGATATTGTTGGCTTTGCATCATGGGTGGCTTGGCTGACGACTGGTGTAGGTGAACATAACGCTCACGGTGCCTCCTCACACCACGAGGAATTCACAGCCTGCACACATTTGCAAGTTCCCGTTTGTGTACTTTTGAGGTTGACTGTAGAACAATCGTGCCTTCAGCTGCAGTGTAGCATATGTGTATTTATATATACACCATCATTCACATGGCAAAATTTTGCATGTGCGCACACACTCACGCTCTCTTTGTGATGATTTTCTCACTTATTTGCTCATGAGGTTGGTCAGGTCTCTTTGCTTACGTTCCTCTTCAGCTTTCCCTAGCTCTAGACCTTCAGGCAGGTGAACTTGGAGTCTCACTTTACAACTGGATCAAAAAAAATGCATAAAGGTAAGAAGATTACATACAGATTCTATATGGCTTTGTTTTTTCAGAGTTCATTCAAGGACAATCCTTCTTTTAGGTGCCATTCCTAAAGTTTCTTTGCTTAAAGCAGAGAAATATGCACATAAGCTTATCACAGAGCTATACCCAGCATTTCACAATGTGCAGCTGGCATTTGCTGATGGCAACACTGGTGGAGTGCTCTGCGTTTCCCAGTGCATGGAGAAAGTGTTTGAAACAACAGTTTTCTTTTCTATTGCTTGTTAATTCCCTTACTCTGTTCTCATTGCAGGAGCTCCAACACTTCACTCTCAAGAAAGTGATGCTATTTAAGTTCTCCTGGAAATACTTCTTACACATGAAGGAATTAAAAAAAAAAAAAATGATCTGCATGTCCCTGGCAGAAATATCCTCTGAAACCGCTAATGGTTTTCTTACCTCACAACTGTATCCACGGAATGTGCCTGCATTTTCCATTCCAAATCACTGCAGTAATGGCTTAACTCAAGACAGACAAGCTGCTCTTCTCCTTCCAATGAAATGATTTTCTCCTGTTGTGTGTCCTTCAGTCCCATTTTTGAACATAACCTGGGAAAGTCACCCCAATCGTTGTTGGTAGTTAGTCTTTGGCCAGTGGTTGTAAAGCAAGTCTTCTTTTTCTTTTATCCATTTATCTCTTCAGAGAATAAAGTTTATTTATTTTGACAGAAAAAAACTTTTAAATTTTAATTGTGTGAATCCTTTTAGAAGGCAGCACTAATTATTTTTGATTTATAATTATAAATCAAGTTTGTTGAGAGGCATACATATGAATGTCAAGTACTTAAAATATCTTAAGAAAAGACAGAATAAGACAAAGGAAAAAGGCTCCAAAATTACAATTTTCCAGAACATTTAGATTTCATACTAACACAGGCAAAAATACTTGCTTAGAATACAACTTGAAGATGTGACAGGACACGATGTCATCCTTTTACAGCCCACGTAAGATATGTTATGATGCACTGCAGTCACTGCGAAACAAAAAACTTGGAAGACAACTTAGTAATACCTTGATTAATGCAAATTTTATGAAACATTCAAAAGGATATTAACATGTACTCAAATTTCATCCCTCGTTGGAAAATGTAAATGTAACATTTGGCTAAATAATTGTCAAAAGTTCCACTTTCAAAACCTTTCAGTAGCTGATTAGACTGCGGAATTAACTTTTGTGTAAATCTTCTTGAACCTTTTGATTAGTTTCCCAATTGTCATTGGGAATTTATCATAAAAATTACAGTAGCAGGCTTAAAATTATTTGAACATCCCTAGAGCTAAGAGCCAACTAAATTGAAATCTTTTTCGTTTTTGCCCTATTCCTGCTCTTTGCTCCTCTAGAAGACAGAGCAACATTTTGGCTTGCCCTAGAAAGGAGTCCAGCTTGACTGCAGGCAATTCCAGCCTATGAAGAGACTCAAAATAGACACCTGGCTCTTTCCCAAGCCATAGTTTCCAAGTGAACCAGCTCCCAGCTCAGCCTCCAGGATCTCTCACTCACACAGAGACAGACTCTGCCACACCATTCATGCTCAGCAGCATGTTAGTCCTCAATTAATAACCCAGGCTACACCCAGAATCGGGCATTTATTCTCTGTGAATAGTTTTAACACAACCTAGATCTCCAAAATGGCCTTTCTTTGTGGAGATAGACCTCGTTTGCTCTAACCCCTCAGCTGTGGCTGTCCTATTTAGGCTCTGTTGGACTATTAAAAAATCCTCTCTTTCAGCCCAAGTCATCCCAATGCTGCCCTGGCCAGCAGCACAGGGAGGTCTGTGTGGGAAGCACAGCCCATGGGCTGTCCCAAGGTGCTCCCACCCCGTTCAGAAGCTCTGACACAACTTCACTGATTATTGGCAAGGTATTTTGGGCTTCCGAGCAAGGGGAAAAAAAAAAAAAATTCGTGATTTTCTCTGCTGTGAAAGGGAAATTAGTTTCTTACCCACTCCTCCTTCCAGCCTGGGATATGACTCAGATCCTGATAGTTTAAGGATGATCAGAGCCGATACTGGATTTCTTTTGTGAGAAGTGTCGTAGCTGTACTAAACGCTGAGGGTAAAATCACCTTCTTCTGCAGCCTGCTGCTGCTGGAAAACAAGCAGGACTTCTTCCTGTAGATTGACTCTTACGTAGCTGGAGGTAGATTGCTTTTCGTCTGGATTTCAGTCAAATTCACAGTTTTAGGACTTCCCATCTCACGCTATCTCAAATTCTTGTAAAAATACCAAAAGAAAAATATTTGTGCAACTTTGATAGTGCTGATGACTGGGGGATGTACATCCTGGGCAATCACTTCAGAAAGGTTGAAGTTTCTGCACAGCTTCCAAATGAAAAATATCACGAGGAAACATGGGGTTATTCGTGGTGCTAACAATGCATATTTTTGAGGGTCTCTGGTTTCCTGTGGCGCCTCATCCTTAGGGCGCTTCGTTGTGAACGTGCTGGCACACATCCTTTTCCCAAGCCCAAAGCCACCTGGCAGCTACAGCAGGAAGAACGAAAAGCAACATCCCACTTTCAACGGTAAATTCTCAACCTGTGCAAGGTTTGTTGTGATAATCTACCTGTTTGCTCTCCTTCAGGGAGAAATTCCTGGTGTCTGGACTATGCTGTAGGAGCAGAAAGATTTCTTAATAACCCCTAAGCTTATACTCCAAAGCAGGAAGGTTTCTCCTTTATTTTAAAGCATGGGAATATCTAAAGCAGTATTCTCCCCATGTAGACTTAAAATAGTTTTGACAGCCATAGTCTTATTTTCCCTCTGACTTTGCCTTTAACTTAAATTACACATACAAACATGCATCTTATAGGAAAAACCCTAAAATAGTAATTATTCATTTTCAGTACCTGGCTTAAAATACTTTGCAAGTTCATTGATTTTTCAGATGGCTGGAACTGAGGACAGTCTTAACACCAGGTATCTCCTGAGGCATTTCAAATAGTATATCCCAAAGCAGAGCACTCACTAGTGTTGTTTGCTTTTGAAAATCTTGACTGTGGGTGACATTTCTGTTGGCTAGATCCCTTAACTCCAGGTAATACACAGCAGAAATGAACTGCCCCTCTAGACACATGCTCATGCCTTTTTAAAATGGTATTTTAAATGTAAATAACTCCCTGAATACTCGAGGTTCAATCAGCACATAGTCCTTATATGCAGGAGGCCTCAAGATGGCACTCTTGAACTGCAGAGTTTTTCAGGGAGGCTGATTATGAGTTTCTTGCAGGAAGAAAAAAAAAAGAAAGAAATGCAATGGTAAGTTTGAACCTGTGCAAGAATAACCAGAGGAAATATCAAGTAGAACAGCAATATCAGACTAAGGCTTGAAAACCTATCAGAGTTCACATGGCAAAATGTGTACTTGAAAGCACAGGTTATTGTAAAAATTAGGGTTGATAAGCCCCCCAAATTCTGTGAACAAATCCACAGTTTTTTTAAAGCTTCATCCTTTTTTTTAAATCTTTCTCACCATTCCCTATTCACTACTTCCTTTCTCTCACTGAAGGTGTTTTGATGTTACCTCACGAGTATCCTGGGGCTGGCTGAGATGTTGCTCGTGTTTGGTACAGATGTGAGGCAGAACACATTTATGTAGGATATTTATGCCAGTGGGATGTGAATAAAGGATGGTGAGCAGGAAAAAAACCTGGATGAAGCTTCGGTCTGCAGACCACAGGTAGAATTCTATGATCTGTAGAGGTTGTGCCTCTCAGTTCCTCCTTCCATTACCTCCCTCCGTGGAACAGAGGCTGTGCTGTATCTGTGACAAGAGACCCTGACGGCCCCTCCCTGGCTGTTCCTGCTTTCTCCTGCAACACAGGGACAGAGGGAGGAGGCCCTGATGTCTCTGAGCTCAGAGAGGGAGGAAGGACACCTTCCTGCCCTTCAAATGGGTGCTGCAGAACTCACCCACTCCTCAGACATCATCGCATCATTCTCTGCAACTCCACCGGGCTCCTGGGTGGGAATCCTGCACGGGACTGTGTCAGCATTGCCTGGGGGTTGGTCAGGGCTGCTGTGCCGTGGCTCCCAGGCAGTTCTGGAGCAGCTGGCTCCAACCAGGCACTGTGGTGGGTGGGGAAAGGCTGGCCCCAGCAGGTCATCAGGGCTGTCCCATGCAGTAAAGGGGAGCCAGACTTGTGTGAAAGAGGAGCTGGGAAGGGAGGGCATCAGCTCCCAGGCCTCCTAAAGCCCTTCTCTCCCTCTTCATCTCCCTCTTCCTCCACAAGAGGAAGTTCTGTGGGATTCAGAGAGATGAGATAGGAAGCAGCCACGGAGGGAGGATGAAGACCATGGTGGCCCTACCCTGGCTTACAGAGACTTTTTGGTGTTTTTCTCCTATGGCTTTTGCCTTCCCTGACTCAACAATTTTCCTCAGGTGCTGCTTCTCTCCATGTTGGCTTTGGTGGCTGTGTCCTGGCAGGCTGAGGTCACAGCTGGCACCCTCCCAGCCCACCGGCCAGCCTGCCTTGCTGGCCACACTGGAGCCACCACACTGGAGCCAGCCATGGATCGCTGTTACGAAATCATCTGCTGACTCACCCTTCCCCTGCTTGCCTAAGTGAAATCATGCCTGCCTTTAAAAATCTCATTGCAGCGTTACATGATACATTTATCCACTTCTTTCAGTGTCATGAACTGCTTCAGATAAGCAGCTGTGAGGTTTTTGGGAAAGATAATACGGGTTTTTTGATTTGCTCCAGGGCCTCTGAAATACGCATTACTTCTTCTCTGCTTGCTGATATAAATATGAATCTGTTGAATCACTGAGGTTGTTCCTGGAGATGCTGGGAACTTGCCTTCTCCATTGCAACGGGGACTCAGACAGGTGTCTCTGGGCCAGGGTTGATTTAGGGACCAGCACTGTGAGGATTTTCAGGTGCTGTGCCAAGATTGGAGGCATTGTTTACCTATTTTGCAGAGCTGATGTCATGCACTGAACCCTTGTCCAAGCCAAATGGCACAACAGGGAGATTAGCTACCCAAAGCAAGAGCCTGATGAGTGATGGATTTGAGAGATGGATAGACAGGTCAATAAATGAGTGGAATTTTGTTCAGGTTGAGCCAAACAACAGAAGTATGGGTTTTTTGTTTTTCTTTTTACTACATTTTGATCAATACAAGTTTTGTATTTGCTTCTGATTTCACTACTTTTTGATTCAGTGTTGCTTTGGATTCTGACTCACCTGACACTTTAAAAAAATTTTGCTTTATAAAATAGTAGATTTGTTTTCAATTGAGAGAAACCTGTTCAAGTTTTTTATGGCCATGCCAGCCATATCTGTTGAAAATAAGTTAAAGGTTCTGATGTTTCCCAAACTTAACAAAAAGAAAATTGCTTTTTCAGAAGTAAAGCATTTCAATCTGAATTTAAGGAAAACACTACCTAATTTTTTTCTTTAGGAAAACCTACTTGCCAATCATGATAAATCTTATTTCTCTTATTTTGTAATGATTATTAAAACAATACTGATACCATGCTTTGGTAAGTGATACACTGCTGCACCTTGGTTTTTCAAAAGCAGCCATGCCATGAGGCAAGAAGATGGTTTAGGACTTGGTGTTGCATCCCTCCTTTTGAGGTGCTGCATCTCTCATTTTCTTATTGGTTTCTTCTGTCATTTGAATTGCGTTGTATGCTTGGTCCTGTGACATATCTATAATGCTTTCTACAGCTTAAGTAGATCCTAAAAAGCACTAAAAGCTGTGTAGAACTCATCAAATGTACAGTTCATCAGTTCAAAAAGGTACAAATAAAGATATTTAACAGCCTACCATATGAAACGCATCATTTTTCTATCACTCCTGTTACACCGGTCGTTTTCAGACCTCAAGTATTTACATACCTTCCATTTCCTTCTGCTGTGAATAAATTCTGGGGGTGTTTTTCCACATATAACACCCCCTAAAAATGAAAACAATCTTTGAGCTTTGTACTAGAATTTTTTACTTTCACTAGCTGCAAGATGAAAACTAATGCTCCTCTCTGTCTTGGGTTGGAATACTGATTTGCAGAACCTCTCACTGGAGGACACGGTAGATAATTTTAAGTCATGCTCACTCTTTAATATGGAGAGCCATCTCTGGGAAAAGTTTGCAAGATCAGGCCCACGGTCATCTTTTAGTCAAACTGCATAATTCTTAGGTCTTTCCATCTTTTCTCATAAATCAATCCTCCAATCCCCTCAGTCATATTTGTTGCTCGTCTCTGAATTCCTTCCAATTTTGCAATTTACATTATAATTAGGGCTTAGTGAAACTGATGAGAAAGTGATTTTTGGGGCCAATTTTTATGCTGCTTGTAAATATTCAAAATCTGGCTTTCCACAGGCTCGTGAGGGCCCCCTGAACTGCGTGACAATGGCAGGGACCTGAGGAACTCCCACTCCCGGGGCAAGGACAGATGTTTTGCCAGATTCTCCCACTGTGGCTTGTTGCTAATTAGTATTCATTA
The DNA here is from genome assembly GCA_013397175.1 of Platysteira castanea. NCBI lineage: Eukaryota > Metazoa > Chordata > Aves > Passeriformes > Platysteira > Platysteira castanea. Next base: position 513,124 of record VYXC01000805.1, read on the forward strand.
TCCCACTGATTTCCGTGGGACTGTAACTGCCTACAGCACAACTCACAGGGAATAAGGACGGGAGGATCTGCCCCAGCCTGCACCCAGGATCACTAAATCACTCCCTGGTCTGACTCAAGGTGAGCAGCTGGGTGCAGGCAGGGCACGGGTTGGGGTTGGGCTCTTTCGGGGAGCAAAAAGCATCAGGCAGAGAGGTTCTCTGAAGGAATGCCTGTGCTGGTGGGTTACAGTGCTGGGCAAAGCACCTCCCCTGGGTGGTTTTGGGTGCCACGCCACGCTCTGCAGGCAGCTGGGACAAATGGTGGTGTTAGAGCCTGCACCCCGTGACTGATGTCCCTCCTGGGCCTTGGATCTGCCACGGCTCTGCTCACCTCTGCTCCATGTAGCCACTGTCTGGAAGAGTGTATGGGCAAATCCAGAGGCACAGAAGATTGGTTGCTGATGAGAGACCTGAAGAAGATGTACAACTGGCAGAGGAGCAGCCACTGCCACCACAGCCACCTCCCCTGCTGCTCTGCCTGGCTGTGGGACATCTGACCACGGCCAGAGCTTGCCCCGGCACTGAGCGGATCCTTCATGCTGGGGAGAGATTGTGACCACCACAAAGACCTGATGGATTTAGCCTTTCTCATCCAGCACAGCTCACTGGGGTGTGTGCTCGTCCACGGCTGCAGGGGTGGCTCAGGGTAAGGCCATCTGTGAGCCTTTGTAGAAGAAGCCTGTGCAGAGAGTCCTTGCTGTCCCTCTCAGATCAGCTGCCATTTATGCCTCTCAAGGACCCAGAATTTGTTTCTGATCCTCTTTTTCAACCTAAAGTTTTTGTTTTCTTATGTGATAGACGCAGTGGATTGGAAATCTGCCGCGCTGGCAACAGGCTGAAGACCCCTGTGAGAGCCTTAGCTCAAATGCAAGCTGGAGAAGAACCATTAGAAAATAAAGAACTGAACCCCTGCCCACCCGTTTTCTGCCCTTAGCCATACCAGCCATACTCTCCTCTTGGTTCTGCTTCCTCTGAGTGCACAAATGAGAAGCCACCAGTGCATGTTTCGAGTCTCAGCCACAGTGGTCAAACAGAACCTTTAAAAGGAGGATATTCAGACCCTCAGAACAAATTCCTCCTGCATGCACCTTTGTCACCTTCTTCCACCAAAATAATTTCTTATTCTCTACACAAGGTGCAGAAGTGCAGAAACTTACAGAGATCCTCTGAACAGGGTAGGCATATGGAAAATGGCAGTCAAAATAATGACTGCAAGGTTAAAATTTCAGATTTCTAAGTCCTCTATCAATTTTGTTTGACCTTCAGTAGAAAGGCTTGAATTCACAAAGCTGCTTGCTGGTGCTCTGATGAATTTAAACAGGTGATTTAGGATGAAGAAAGCATGAGCTGGCAAATTACTCATCTCTTTTGTTATTTTTTCCCAAGGGCTAGCGTTAGTACTGGTACCTTCTGGGCTGAACCAAGGTGCCACATTAACAGCTGCAAAATTACTGGAAGCAACTTTGGAAATAGCCCATATGTGCCAATTTGCTGTAGCTGTGCCTTTCTCCTGAGGGACTATCTTAATCTCTGGAAACTACTTTCCTATGACAAACAGACAGGGTTGCAGGTGCTGTGATGGGGAAGGAAAACCTCAAAACCAAGAAATTAAGGTAAGCAAGGCAGATATGAGTCTGCAGAAAACCTGGGACCACAGCTCCACAACATGTGAAGTGTTCCTGAGGCTGATACTGAAAACTCAGTGTAAATCATGGTGGTGTTCCTGTAAGAGAGGAATAGGATAATGCCAGATATCCCCATTTCAACACCAGGAACATAATTTCTGGTGCCATAAATCAGTAACACTTAGAAAGAGCCATGATTTTTACTCTTTAGAAAGAGCCATGATTTTTACTCTTTAGAAAGAGCCATGATTTTCAGGGTCAGGAGGAGACTGAGCTCAAGAAGCCTGAGATGCACCTTGACATTGACAAAGAGCAAATCTGTTTGTTAGAGCTGGGTCTTTCACAGGATATTATGGTGGAATATGGCTGAGTCTTATACCCTTCTGGTTCCACCTCTCCAGGCAGAACTGTCCCTCTCAAATCAGCCAGTCCATAGATCAGTTTAACTATAATATCAAACCAAAACTGGGAGATCTGAGCAGCTCAAAGCATGACATGACAATTTTTTATCAGATGAACAGTCTACTGCAAATTAGGTGAGAGGTGCCACCTCAGCACCCCCAGCTAGCAGCCAGTGGTGGACTGATGTGCAATATCTGAACACACCAAATACTGAAGCCTTTGAAATTGTGAAATGCTCTTGAGAAGCCCCTGGCCAGCAGCTCAAACCACAGGGTCACAGAATGGTTGAGGTTGGAGGGTACATGGAGGTCATCTGATCCAACCCCTCTGCTCAAGCAGGATCACTCAGAACCAGTAGCCCAGGACTATGTCCAGGTGACTTTTGAGTATCTCCAAGGATGGAGACTCCACAACACCCCTGGGCAACCTGTGCTAGTTCTCTGTCACCCTCACAGTGAAAAAGTGTTTCCTGGTGCTGAAGCAGAACCTCATGTTTTAGTTTGTGCCCACTGCCTCTGGTCCTGTCACTGGACATCACTGAGAAGAGCCTGGCTCTGTCCTCTTTTCACCCTCCCTTTGGATATTTGTATACATTGATGAGATCCCCTCTGAGCCTTCTTATCTCCAGGCTGAACAGTCCCATCTCTCTCAGTCTTTCCCTGGAGAAGAAATGCTCCAGTTCCTTAAACATCCTTGTTGTTGCTGTTAGCTGAAGTCTCTCCAAGATACCCAGTTCTGAGGAGAGAGGAAGGATCAGCTCCCTCCACCTGCTGGCAGTGCTTTTTCCAGTGCAGCCCAGGATACCTTTAGCTGCCTTTGCTGAAGGGCAGTTGCTGGCTTATCTTCAGCTTAGTGTTGGCTGAGACCCCTGGGCCTTCTCTGTAAAGCTGCTCCACCTACACTTCATGTCACGGATCACCATCCTTCGGGCCAGACTGTTCAGCAAGATTTAAGTGCACCTCACTGTCTGCTCATCCCGTCCACACTTTATCAACTTGACGATAAGGATCTCATGTTGGAGAGTGTCAAAAGCCTTTCTGAAGCCTAGGCAATGTCCACTGCTCTCCCCTTACCTACCAGGCCAGTTGTTTCCTCACAGAAGTTCCACCATGCCTTCCCCTCGGTGAAGCCACTCCCGGTGACTTTCTTGTCCTTCTTGTGCCTGGAAATGGTGTATGGAATTAGCTGCCTTACCAAGGATGGAGATGAGGCTGATTGACTGGAGTTCCCTGGGTCTTGTACAGCAAATAGTTGCTCAGATTTGTAGATAATCACCTTTTATTTTGGCCTAAAAATAACAGTATTTCTAACTGTGTTCACTGAGAACAGGAATTAGATTAAGCCATGTAGACCAAACTAGTCCTGTGTGATGCCTCTAGAGTCTCCCCAGAACATAAGGCTCCTAAAAACGTACAGCATACATTTACTACCTGGTGTAGCTTGCAGTCCAAACACAGAGCATGAGGAGTGGAGTGGAGGCAGAGAAGAGTGAATTGAAGTGGTTTCCAAGAGGTAATGTTAGAGGGTCAGTGGAAAAGTTGCAGTGGGAACTCACGGACAGAGATGAAAATGCTAAAAATAACAGATTTGTCACTGAGCAAGGACTCTATGTCCGTATTTTTTTCTCCCTGTGTGGTAGGAAGACACCAATGCTGAAAGAGTTGTCTCAAAACCAGCTTTTCAAAGGTGGGAAACTGGTGTTCTAACTGTGCTTGCAGTTAGAAGACACCAATGCTGAAAGAGTTGTCTCAAAACCAGCTTTTCAAAGGTGGGAAACTGGTGTTCTAACTGTGCTTGCAGTGCTGTTGGCAGGTGTGCCCTGTGTCTCTTGCCCAACCATCCATCTGCACAAACTAAAAGAATGGGACAGAATTTAAGAGTTGGGTTTTGAAAAATTTCCTTGTTGTGGACAGGAAATATTGGAAGGAAAGCCTCCCTGGGACAGATCACTGTTAGAGATTTGATGTTGAAAGGTCTTGCATACTCTGTGCGTTATCAAAAGTCTATCCAGGGCATGCCCAGCTCTTATGTCAGCTTTGGGGAATTGGCTACTACAGCTGGGACATCCCTGACCTTTTTCTGACCAGGTCCTACAAGCTGAGCTTGACTAGAGAGGAGATCCCAAGAGATCAAAAACTGCTTGTAAACTTTTGCACTCAAATATAAAAATTGGGAACTACCCTTGCTCTCTCAACCCTTTTCCCCTAGACTGAGTTACTCCCAGGTATTTCACCAATTCTCATATTTTTTTTTTTTCTTTCTCATGGTAGAGTGGTCTCTTCTGCCCTTCAGACAGAGCATTTATCTCAGACATGCTTACCATGTCTCATGGAGTCTTTCCACTGAGATGTGCTTGTCACAAACATCACCACAGGTTGGGAAAAAAAAAATCTGTAAGGAATTTTTATAAGTTTTTATCCACCACTCTTCAGAGGTAGGTTCTTTTCTCCATGTGCTGCTTAACTCTTACAAGGTCAGGTCACCTGTGACTCCAGACTGGTTCTGGCACTGACCAGTCCCTTCCCTGTCAGAGGATGGTGGGAGCTGCTTTCCCCTGCCCCAGGTCATAGTGAACTTAGACAGTTGTGGAGTTCAGAGCAGGTCAGGAGATCAGCATCTGCTGCTGTTGGAGAAGCCAGTGTTTTTGAAATGGCAAATTAAAAGCAAGAGGAAGATTTTCTCTCTCTCATGCTGTCTTGTTTTCTTCTAGTTCAAGCTCTGCTATGTGGCTAGTCAAGGGAGGGGGTAGCAGGGAGATCATCTGAACAAACAGAGCCCAGTATTTGATTTAGATAATGACTGAAAATGTCTTATCTTGCTTTAGTGGCCAAGTGACCAACCCCTACTGCCCAGCCTTCTGTGCACCACGGACCAGCCACCATGTGCTGGTGTGCTCAAAGCCATGGCAGAGGCCTCGCCCTCGCAGCTGCCTTTGAGGAGAGCTCCAGGGGCAGAGCATGAGTGTGTGTGTGTTTGCCTGCAGGCAGTGAGGGAATGAGCCTGGAAGGAGCTCCTGCAGAGAACGGGGGAGTTTCTGTTTCTGGCAAAAAGTTTGGATTCTCTGCCAAAGCTTGTCACCACCTCCCAAAGCACCGGCCTGCTCTCTCTCCCATGCTGGTATTTGGCTACTGCCTTCTCTCCTCCGCTGCCGAGAAGTTTCCCCTGGTGCTGGCAAAGGAGTGGAAGCCCCGGCCTGGGGCTTGGCACCCTCCTGAGCTGGAAGGGAAATTGCTCAGGTGTCCGGGGTGCTTTGGATCTCTCAGCCCTGCTGTCGCACACCCTGCCACAGGGCTCCCATGGGAATGTGAGCACCTCCTGGGATGTTTAAATCCATTTCATTCTGGCCAGGGATTGAGTCTGCTCAGCGGCTCTTGGTAGCTCCCGGCCAAGAGGTGCAGGAGCTACTCGGGGGCAGAATTGAGGGAGATGGATGAGCTCGGGGCAGCGCAGGCTGAAAGTGCTGCTCAGCCCTTGGAGGCAGGATCTGAGGGGATGAGGAGCCAGTTTGAGCTCTGCAAACAGGAGGGAACAACTTTCAATGTTTAAAATGTACTTAACCTTAGAAGTGTGTATATAGACCATTCTGAATTGTCCTGAGAGCTGGATGGATTTCTGGGTGAGGTTTTTTATTCTTTATAGTAGGAGCTACCATAAGGTAGGCTAAGTTATAAGTGTTTACACTCTCGTCCTTTAGAAAGGACCATACATGGCCTTAGAGAATGAATATAATCTTATTAGTAAATTAAGTAGTATTCTTCCCTTTGAAGTATGTTTTCCTAACCTCTAACCCCCTGTCACATTAAAACATTGATTTTAGCTATTTCAAAACTCATGTATGCATAGAAATGGACATCTTCTCTCTCCTTTTCTCCTTTTGTCATTTGGCAATATCAGAGTTACTCTGAGTGAAAATCCTCTGGGAGGTATTCCAGGAGAAATGGCATTTCAATCAACCCAAAAAATGAATGCAAATCACATTTTGAACAGAGTACAGTTGTCCAGTAGAAACAATGATTTCCCTCCCTGCATGTATCTTGGAAAAACTGATCTGTGCTCTTCACGCAGGGATGTGATATCAGAAATTTGAAGTTATGTATCGTTAGGTTGGATTTTTTTCCCTTTGTTTTGTGGAGAAGAGGTATTCCTCATGGAAAATTTTCAGAGGAGTGATCAATACACAGAATGAATTGTCTGTTGTTAGTTCTGAACTGCAAACCTGGAGACAGTCCATTTTTGTACTCCAGGGTGCTCTAACAAGCATCATGGCTGAATCATAATAAACATTTGATTTTCCTATCAAAAACACATGTACCCACACAAACAAACATATTTCACTCCAGTTTCAGTGTCTTTGACAGCAAAAAATTTAAATACCTGAGGCAATTTATAAAGCAGTTATAATGCAAAATCCATAGCCAGATCACTAGAATTCAAATATCTAAGCCTTTAAGAAACAGAAAAAAAGCCAGGCAACATGCAGTTGCATAAATGCTCCATTCTCTGCTTTCCTTATATTCAGAAAGAATTCATAAAAAAATCCCCTGCCATCTGCTATATCCCCACCTATAAGGCATGCTTGCAAATTCTTTTGATGTGCAGATCATTACTTGGGATTAAATTTTCATATATGCACGCCAGTCTCTTCTTCCCATTCTGCTTCCATGCTCCTGCTTAGGTACCAGGTGTGCCCAGTTGGTGGAGGCCTGCTTTTCTGATGCTCAGTCTTCTGGGGATGGCTGTGGAAGGACTGGAAGAGCACCGTCTGCATTCACACCCACTCAAGGCTGGTGGAGGTTATTGCTTCCCCCAAAAAGCTCAGCTGGAGCTGATCCGCCTGCCCGGAGCAAGAGGGAGATGGGGAATCCTGGCAGGTTCCTGCTGCTCCTTTAGCAAGGGCTTGCTTCAGTTACTCTCCTACCCCCTTTCTCTGTAAGAAATATACATATAAATAAGTGCACTAACTAGCTATTAGTTGGTGCTGAATCATGCTGAATCATTTTCCCAAGAAGCACAAGAAAAAATACTTCTATTATGATGAAAAGCTCCATTATTTAGACTAGCCTCAATTAAACCAGCCTGCTGACCAGGACTGTGTATTTCTCTGCTGTAAACCCCAATCATATTTGCAGTTCTGTTTTACCATGGGAACCTCTTCATTTTGATCTTTTTAGAAAAGTTTTTACTCACTCAGTTTGTGGGTACAGAAAGGGAGGGCTGTGATCCATAAGGGTACAAACACTTGCTGCTCTAAACCGTTTCTAAACCTTACCTACCCAAAAGCTTTTTGCTTAAATGCATCTGAATTCTGACATGTCAAAGCAGAGTCTTTTGTAAACTGGAGGGAACTGAAGCTGTTAGACTTGCAATCTGGAAGCTGCTGAACCTACAGGGGATGAACTTCTCTGGTTTGCATTCCCGGATTTAGAGACAGATGTCAGAAAGAGAACTGGATTGAAGCACTGAGGGTGATGGTAGCAGCACCTAGAGATCCTCAGTACCAACACAAGCTAATTGAAAGTCCTTAGAGTTGCAGTTTAAGCAGATGAAGAGAGGAGAGAGAAATGAAGTTTTCTTCCTCGAGATGTTGCCAAACCTTGATGGCAGAGCCAGGTTTTAATCCCAGTTTTTGTGATTTCTATCCCAGTGTCCAGTGATGTGTCCTGCTGCCCCCCAACACTTGTGGAATACATTTCTTTCTATATCTGCATCTCTCTCTGCCTAAACACTTCTATGTTTAACATATAGACAGAGTTCTCTGTATAGATGGATAATTCTCTATTCATTTACTAATTTATCATACATACCACATTCCAAACAATGTAAATATTTAAAATACTTCATTTGAAATGTTATCTGTTTATTTTTCTCTATTAGAAATATCCAGAATGTCACACACTTTTCCATCCTGTTTTGGAAAGGAATCCTTTCTTGCCTGCAGAAGAAGAGGCAGCGATATTGAAATTTCCACAAAGAGAGTTTGTCCCCTGAGTGTTCTTGCAGGCATTTGTGCTGAAGAGATGTTAACATAAGCAGCATTTTACGTGAAATATATTCCCATTGCTGCTTGATGCTTGTGATGCTGCAGTTCCCCATGTTTGCCAGCCCTCCAAGGAACCCTACAGCACAAATAAGAAAGCCAGGACTTAATATTTAGATTTCTTTTTTCCAAGCAAAAGAAATAATACTTCAAACTTTTTTTTTTATATGCATAAAGATTTGCTTTGGGATCACTTCAAACTACTTTTTTAGTCCTGTGTGGCCAGAGCAGTATTTGCTTGTGGTGAGGACCAGGCAGGTGAGTGCTGACCCCCACCCCTGCACTACCCTAAGTACAAACCCACTCCAATACCTCACTGGGGGGTGAGCCGTCATCCCAAAAAGAGCAGGAGGCTTTTTCATTGTGCCTGGCAGTCAGAAGCTCCCCTTCCAGGGACAGAGGCATCTGAGGCTGGGACATAATCCTTCACTGACAGCAGAGTGCTTCCCAGGTGACCCCAGGTGTTATGTAAATGCTGATTTTTATTGCTGTGGGCACAGGAAGAGCAACCACCCCAGCTGGCAAGGGATTTGAAGTGAAGCCTCCTCCCCTATCTCTGATGAGAAGCTCCAGCCCTGCCTGCCACACCCAGCTCCTGCAAGAGGGTGATGCCAGGGGCACCCAGATGGCAGGGCCACCGCAGGGACCTGGCTCTCACAGGGTGCTGCCAGCTCCTGCTGACATCTGCTGTGGGTCGAGGAGGAGAAGGAAGAATAGGAGTAGGAGGAGGAGTAGGAGGAGGTGGAGGAGGTGGGAATGGGAGGGAAGAAGCACAGAAAACACCATACCAGGACATGCTTTGCACAGATGTTAAAACCCAGGAGCATCTCTACTAATTGCAGCAAACTTGGCAGAAATTAAGCCTAATAGGCCTCCTTCGTATGATTGTGTGACTAAACACCAGATGCCCCAAAGGCACAAACTGACAAAGCTGTGGAAATCTTCAATAAAGTGCCTGTGATCCTTCAAGGAAAGGGAGAGGATATCACAGGGCAGCCTCCCCAGAAGACATCCCCCTGGGGATCAGAAGGATGGGGTGGAGGTATTGGGGCTGTGCGTTATAAAACCCGGCACCAAAATCAAATTTTACGACAAAGATGCTCTTGAGAGTGCATTTTCATGAAACCATAATTTTTCTGGAAAAGTGGCAAAGCTCCAAATACTTCCTTCCTATTTTGCTCTCCCAGCACAGCACTTCTGTCCGCTGTCATGAAGAGAACCGGATCCTTTGCAAATGGCCTTGGTGCGTCATGGGATGTATCCAAGAGAGTTCTAAACCACATGGCCCTTCTCTCTCCAGCCTTATCTTTGAAATGTCTCAAGAGACATCTTATTTTTATGACTGCTCAAGGACTGTAAGCCCGAGGAGCTGCTTTTGGGAACGCATATGATCCCTGTCACATCAAATGGCTGCATCATAATGTCAGCACTGTCTGTGCAACATAAAGTAGCTGCTGAGTTCCAGCTCTCCATCTGCAGTTCCCCAAAATCCAGGATTTTGGGTCTGAGATTCCTATTTCAGTATTTTCCATCATTTGAGACTGTTTATTAAAAAGTCTAATGTGCAATATTTTACTTCCATGTGTTCTGTGGTCAGGAAAACATACAGAGGTTGCTCTTGAGAAATTTTTATCTGCATTTGTGGTTAATGTGCATGATTGCCTGAGGGAACGGCATGGTACTGTGCCAATGAGTCTTCTTGTTCCAAAGCACAGTAAAACTTTACAATTTTAAATCATTGGCACAATACCTTTTTAGGTTATGTCAGAAATACCAGCTATCAGTTTCAATAAAGTTGCAGCATTTTGTTTTGATCTTTAAATTTACTGCTAGCATGAGAATAGTAATCTGCAGTATACCTGCAGGTCAAAATAAAGAAATTAACCTTGTTGGAATGAAACTTTAAGGGTTTTATGCTCTGTTTTAACATGTTACAAAATAGGGATTTGAGGTTTTTAAAGGCACAGTTTTCTGATGGTCAAATTCCAAGGGAAGATGTGTGACTAACATTAATGATCAGGATAAATCTGGGAATTTGAGGCTGTTCAGAATAAGAAAATAAGGAAGAGTTGCTGCACATATAAGTTTGAGGCCTTGCGATAACAATTCTGTCTTTCAGAAGATAAAATCAGGAGGTGTTTCTCCAAACTGGTTTTATGAAGCTGACATCTGACTCAGCCTCCTCAAACCCTTGGTGGACTTGAATCTGGTAGGGCACACCACTAAGCATCAGAGGAGGAAATAAACACCATTAATAAAGACATATTCCTCATTGATGATGTTCACTATGGGGCTTTTGAATTTGTCCTGGCTCTCCTTGACAAAGAATTAGCTGACAAAAATGATACTGCAGTGTCAAGACAGAACTGGTCGATCTCATCCTCCAAACTACCTCACCTATTTCTCACTGTGAGCTTGGTTACTCATTTCAGACATCCATTTATTTCTGTTTCACAGACCTATATTTTGCTGCCATATGTCCCTGGAAACCTTGACGTCAGAGATGACTACTCTTGTACCTGAGTCCAAATGTTAGAGGTTCATCAAATGTGTCTCTAATGGTTGGTTTTTCTCATGCTGCTACCCAGGGTTTTTGTCCTGAGTTGAAAGAAATACAGTCTAGGAAAAGAGAGCAGCCTGGGAGGATGACTGGATGACTTCACAGGAATACTTATGTTCTGGAATAGGAAAACACACTGGTAGTGTAGGAGAAGCAGTAGGCTGAATGACTGGGGTTTTTTATATTAATGACTAAGCGTGCATCACGCCAAAGGTCATTCATTTCATGTACCCCACAACTATGCAAGCCTCAGTCTGCCTGCTGGTGACTATGGTGACACTTCTTGTTTGTCTCCATCATCTGAGCTTGTGACTGTGGTGGCAAGGCCCCGGTTCTATGACTTTATTCCTACTGATGTAATTTTTGCACAGCTAATACTCGTGGTTCCCCAGGGGCTGAGGAAATTGCAGGAGATGGGAGAAGTGGCTTCTAGAAGAGTCAGCTCTGTAACCCGACTGCTCTGCCTTTCTCACCAACAGGCAGCAGAGTTTGGGTGAGCACATTTCTGGTGAAGGAGCAGGAGGATGTTTTATCTGAGTTCACACAGAGCCTCATAGATTTAAGGCAAGACAGCAGAAAGCGAGTTCATTTGTTACCTAAAATCAAAAACCCCCCAAAACTCTTTCAACGGTGTTAAAATAGTAAAATAAAAAGCAAGTCTTTATTGGAAGCTTCTAGGTGCCACCATGGTCATGGGCACACCTGGCATCGGATTTCGACAATTTTTATAAGTTTAACAGATAAGCATATCTATCAAATATTGTCCAGCTAGAAGAGCAGTTGGTTAGGAAATTTTCCTCTGGGTTCTGCACCACTGGAGTTGATCCAGGGGTTTCTTTGCCCCATTTCTTGTGGCGTCTTCTCAGATTCTGGTCAGAAAACAAAATGTCCTTTTGGAGGTTCTCTTCTTAGAAATAAGACTAAACATTATTTCAGGAATGTGTTAGAAGGTTAGCTTATTATTTTAAAATCTAAAAGAAGGGTAGGAAAAACACCAGGAGCTATATTACCACGTATTAACAGTCTACAAAGATACGAATACATGAAAAATATATAAAAAAGCTAAAATCTTTAGGCATCACATTCACTGAAATTGTGATTTCAAAAAGGAATCCCATAGACACCGAATGCCTCCAGACAGATCACGGCCAGGAAAGGACTTCCAAACCCAGTGTCTCTATCTGAGAAATCTGAATGTAGAACTTATAAGCAAGTAGGGTTTATTAACAGGTTAGGTTTCCTTCTGTCTGGCAAACCAGCAGGCGCCTGCTTGAATCTATCAGCAGTGTAAAGAAAAAACAGCATAAAAGTGACAACTTCATCTTGCAGCACAAGAGCCCGCTGGCAGGAGGTCCCCATCCACCCAGAGATGATGTGTGAGCAGGTCCTCGTGCACTGGGAGATAACACAGCAGGCAGCAGTGCCACTGCCCGTGGTCACCTGCAGGCACAGACACAGCAGGGCCGGGGCTGCAGGTCACCCTGGCTGTGCCACCACGGCCCCAGCCAGGTCACAGCCCCACCTCTGAGGCTGGAATGAAACCAACCATGATTTAAGGAACTTGGATGGGAGAGTCCTGTTACAGGGTTGTGCCTGCCACGGTCGGAAGGAAGGAAGACTTATATTACCCAGATCTAAAGGATCATCCTCTCCTTCCTGCCTTGGAAGCTGTTTCCTTGCTGTGAATGCTGGCTCAGCTGAACACTGTGCTTTGCTTTCCAGTGACAGAGACTCTTAACAGCACAGACACACTGTAATGTCTACCCCAAAAAATTTGGTTTTTTCTTAACAAAAGTATCACCTTCTTACACGGATATTTCAGAACTTTTCTGATGCATAAGAAATAAAATTTCTTACAGTCATAGCTGAGTTAGGCTGAGTATGGCCTGAGTCAGACTCTGAGCACCTTCTCTGACCAGATATTTCTATACCTTATTGTGGAGACACCACCATACAAGCCTGAAGATGCACCTTATTTCCTTAAGTCTGGGAAGAGAAGTTGTCCTAGAGTTCGGCACTTCCCCTGAAATAACTATATGGACAAATGGGACGTGAGTGAACAATCCAGGATTTAAAAACAAATAATGTTCTACATGAAAACATTCATATTACATCAATAACTGAATGAAAACAGACTTTAATCAAAGTGTAAATTTTTTCCCTCAGTTCTTTAGAAAAGGTTTGCTTTCCATTTGAATCCTATGCTGTGACATATTTCATTGTTTTTTTTATTAAAAATGCGTTTATTGAAAGAATTTCTATAAGTCTCAGGAGACCTGGCAGTCATTTTTATTGGATTGATCAGTTCCACTTGCATAACAACTGCTCTCTTTGAATTTACTCCTGCAACGCATCTTTTTTATATAAACTGTTCTATTGATCCCAACATAAATAATGTACAGAGTGCTTCAAATCAAAAAAAACCATCAGTTTGGGGGATTCTTACCAGAATCTACTACATACCAGACAACAACGAGCATGAAACCAAAATGCAACAGTAAGGATCTGTGAAACCATTAGCTTTTAGAAACTTTTCCCTCATGGTTTTGGCAGCTGCCATTTGTCTGTCAATTATACCCTTAATTTGCACGTGTTGCACATGCTTTTGTACTCATGAAACATGAATGGGAAAAAAATGCCTTCAGCAGATCTAATGTGTCTAACGAGAGAAAAAGAAAGAAGGAATTGGGGGGGAAAAATTACATTCAGCTATTCTATTTTTGTTTTGAGCTATTATTTTAGGAGGGGGTTTTCTTACCTTATAGGTGTGGCTGCCTTTCTGCTCAAGTTAAGGCATAGCTTCATGTTCCCAAGAAACATCTGTTCTACCACAAACATAGTTGTTGCTCTTGGGATAGCTTGGCCAAACTGCAGCTTATTTGGAAATTGTGTCTCTCAGCTGTGGTGTGGTTTGCTTCCCAGTCTACACTTCCTGCTCCTTCATTCCTGAGTCATCACCAGCAATGGGTTTAAGGTTGGTCTCTATTTCTCTTTCCACTGAGACACCCTTCCCATGTATGACCAGCCTCCTCACGTTTACGTTCTAATGACTGTCTGGGTTTTAGGGTTACTCCTGGTTCTCCAAACCCCTGTAGTTAAAAACACACTCTAATTTCCTTAGCTGCCAGTCAGGGCTCACTGACAGGAGCTCGGGAGCAAGGCTGAACTGGGATTTGCAGAAACAAGGGTGAATTGATGCCATGGGGTCCAGTTTGAAATAGAAGTTGTTGAAATGGACGTAAAAGATGAAAGTGTCTTCCGGGGGAGGATGCATCCAGTCCATCTATGGTGTAAGAGATACAACTGCCATGTGTCTGGGTTTTGTTGATCTTGCCTCATTTTCTGACTGGAAATATCACTCCTTCTGGACTGCTGAACGTCGAGAAATTCAGGCCAAATGGGCATGTATTTTTCAAATTCTGCCTGGGTAGAGTTTCTGGGCAGAGAAAGAAGGCACAGCCTGTAAATCTGAATCCTAGGCAGATGTTCTGCCCAAGCACAGTGAATCCAAGACACCGAAAATGGGTAAAGGCCTGTGAACAATCCTGCACGGACACACAAATTTCTGCTGAGGACATCTCTGGCAGACTTGTAGAAATTCTAGGAAGAGATGTTGTTGCAATTGTGGGCACTAAAAAAAAGGTGAAATAAAGATGGGAGATAATTAACTGTGCTGCTCTCCAGCTAAATTATGTCTTTGGTCATGTATTGGCCTTGATTTCCTGCCTTGATTTTACACTGAAACCTGGGGCACACTGCTCAGATGTCCTTGCCCTACCACAGTGGTGGTCTCCTGTTGCTGTTGGTCTGCAGCAGCTGTGGAGCACAACCTGGATGTGTCACAACTGTTACAAGAGTGCATTTCTTGCACAGAATGGAAGAAAGCCTAATGCCACAGGACATGGTAGGGTTTTGAGTTTTTTTTCTAATGTTTGTAAATCAACAGGGGGTACCCATATTTCCTCAGACTGCAGAGGAATGGCTGGCATTTGTTTTCTCCCGAGAGGCTGGGTTTTTTTTTGTTTTTTTTAGAAATTAAGAAAGAGGAAAAAAAGTAAAACAAATGTTCTCACCCATCTGTCAGCAGTGCATTAGCACACAAGTCCTTGGCAGTAGGGAGAGGAAGAGTTTTTACCATGCTCTGAGGTGGATGGTGGGGCAGAAGCAGTTCTGGTTGGCTTGTGGCAGTGGCAATAGGTCATGTCATGTTGGAGCTTCTCCTCCAGCAACAGACACTTTGATGCTTCTCTTTCCACCCTGCCTTCTACTGGCTGAGATTTCTTTTTGCATCAAATGCAGTGCTGTGGAGCAGGTGAGATTCCACATCTCCTGACAATATCTCGTTATCTCCCAAAGAGAAAGCTACTCTCCAAGAAAACCTCCCCATGTGAGCTTGAAATGCTTTGCAGAACTTGCCCCACCAATATTTTGCTTGTGTCACCAGAAATCTGTGATTATATTCTTGTTTCCTCACACTTTGAGCAGACTCAGGAGAAGCCAGAAAGCAGCAGGGTTGCCCTCTCCAGGCAGCCCTGGCCAGCTTGCCTCCCTACATGTTTTAATAACACTTTAGATGTCCCTATCCACACTGTGGAACAATTCTGTGAAAAATGGAAAAGTATGATCAGCTTGAATTATGGTCTACAGTGACAGGATGGGGAAAATGAAGCTGTTTTTTCTATTTACATTGTGCTCCGTGGAGACAGTGAAGCTTTACCCGGGGTTGGTTGAATAATGAGCCACTAAACAGAGAGCTGCATATCACTTAACAAACAGCTCCTCACAGAATTCGTGTTAATTATGCCATTCCTTCTGATTAGATTCAGCTGATTTCTCACTCACTCTCACATGGCTCCGTGCAAGGCTCTGAGATGCCTTGTGAGAACAGCAATGACACATCCGTGCTGATACAGTCATTAGATAGCCTGAGAACTCACACTTCCCGGCATGGTCATTTGCTTGCAAACTGATTCCGCTGCCATGCGGGGAAGGTTTGTGCTCCTGGAAAAGCTGTGGCCAATCTGCAGTGCAGATCGTCAGGTGGGAATGGGCAGAGGGTGAGATCTGCTTCCCAAAGATGTGCACAATCCCCCGGTGCTGGGGTATGGTTGTGAGACTTTATTCTCATTACAGATTTGATAATGTGAACATTGGCAATTAGAGATTTCTCAGTTTTTTTGATCTTTCACTCTTTGTCTGCAACTGGGCAGGTGATGGATTCCATGTGGCTGAATGGCCATAATCCTGCAGGAAGAAGTAAGGAGGGAAGAGGAACACATTTTCCTGGGAACTCGGGCATGGTGACAAGGGAGCCCATGCTGATTCAGGCAAGAGAATATAAAGAGAGTTTTAATCACATGAAAATGAAATTAAATGTTCAAATGCAGTGTCAGATTGGTGTCTCCTTCACCTGTTTGCCCAGTAATTCTGTGTTTTGTGTGGCTTATGTTTATTATTTTGCCCTTAAGNAGGTGCTGGCAGTCCTGCTGTCACTGGATGGGAGGCAGCACAGCTGCATCATTGCTGTCCCGCTGGTGAAAATTGAACAGCTTGAGCTTGGTGCCTTGCCCAAGTGGGGCTAAACTGTTAAAGCTCTTGCCCCGCTGCGAGCTCAGGGCCCGCTGAAATCACACTGAGTTGCAAAGTAAAGAAAATCCCAAGGTTTTTGTTTCCTCTAGCAATGAAGGTTTCACTGGTTACCTCTTCTGAGCCTTTCCTGGTGCGCTCCCATCTTGTTGCAGAGGAACAGAAGAGCAGAGCTCAGCTGTGAGCTCCAGGAGGAGGACTGTATTTTGCCAGAGTTCTTTAACTCCCCTGCTCTCCCAGGGAGGGCTGATGCTTCATTTAGAGATCTTCCAGGCCTGGGGCTGAGTACCACGCTGTATCTTCTGTATTTCTGTTTTCAAAGAAATGAGTCTGACACAGCTGAGAAAAGAAAATAATGGTACTTTGGTAGCTTTTAATAGCAGCTCTTTTATGCTAGCAAGCAAGTACTGATTTCACCCTGTGCCTGTGTACCAACACTGGTCTCTGGAACACTTCAGCTACAGCACGAGAAATGGTGTTTCTGAGTTAACCAAGGCCCACAAGTGCAGTTGTGAACCTCTGCTTCACAACACTGCTAAA
Organism: Platysteira castanea; assembly: GCA_013397175.1. Taxonomy (NCBI): domain Eukaryota; kingdom Metazoa; phylum Chordata; class Aves; order Passeriformes; genus Platysteira; species Platysteira castanea. The sequence goes on from VYXC01000805.1 coordinate 529,914, forward strand.
AACACAAACATTTGTGGTGCATACATACTTTGTTTATCATCCCATCACTGTGTATATGGCTTCCACTGCAAACTGTGGGATATATCATTCTGTCTCTTACAGTGTAGAAATAGTGTATAAAAATCAGATTGAGCCCTTTATTTATAGTTGTCAAGATCCAGATGACAGAAAACATCTTCTGCCTGGAGAATGATTACTGCTGGTGTTTCCTGGGTACCCTCTTCATCAAACAGTGGGAATGTTTCTTGTCTTTAGCATCACATCTGCAATGCTAGAGCCAAGAAAATGTCAATAACTCCGTTATTATGAATCCCTGCTTTCAAGAATTAATAATTTCACACTTACTCACACACAGGCAAAAGCATTGGAAACTGAAATTTGGCACAAACATTTGTAATCCAAGAGTAAAGCTTAATTCTGCAAAACGATCTCTGCAGTTTCGAGTCTGAGAGAATTCTCAAGGTGCCTGCATTTTATTTTTTTTCTTTGAGTCAGTTGTTTGGAAATGATACAATCTCACTTGCTATCTGGCAAGAACTCATTTGTATGCCTGAAGCTCTCAGTAGGGAAAAAATTGTGGTTTACTTTGTCATGCTTTCTTGCTTTTCTAATGGAGTTTTCTCTAGATGCCAAGGAAAGGGAGATGGTAAAGTCCAATTGGTACAGTGGAATGCCTCCCTCCCTTCTAAATTTATCCATCAAATATTCCGGCCTTCCCTCCTTGATTAAAACCCCTTTATGTGGAGCTGAGTAGTATGTGTAAAGAATATGTAGGAGGGGAAAATGTAATTGCATAAAAAATCCAAGACCCCAAGTATCTCCCCCAGCAATGGAATAAAGGAAGTCTGGTTTACTGTGGGTTTTGTTTGAGCTTGATCACCTTCAGTTTTACTAAGACATGAACTGTAACTGAAGTTTTCACTTATACCTAGTCATTTATAATCTCTCCATTTATAGTCTCTTATTCTTTCTCTACTTCTTGCCCTTTCCTTTCTCCTATGTATATTTTAATTAGCTTTTTCTCTCTCTGTTTCAATGAATTTGGCTGAAATTTGTATCCTTGACAACTTTTCCCCTCTTCCTGTTAGATATTTTTTTTCTTTTAAATGGGTGAACAGGTTCAAAAAAGTATTGCCAGGTCTCATAGTTGCACGTAATTAAAATACACGTACACTGGAAACAGACAAACCTCATTAGCTTAGAAAAGCGGGTTTAAAAAACCCCTCTGGCTCTCTCAGCTTTTGTGTGACATTATCTCATTTGTCCAAGAATGACTAATAATCTAAGAACCTGCAGGAATAGCATGAACTCCTCATCAGCCATTGCCCGATGATCTTTGGGCACCTTTGCAAAATGTAAATAAACGAAAGTGCCAAACATAAGGCAACATGCCCAGTTTGATTTTATTATGCAACTGGCAAGTTGCTAAATCACAGAAGTGTTGGTGAAGAGAATTTGAACAGATGTTTTTTTTCTGGTGATGCACAATTTCATGTCAAAACCCAGGACTTGGTAACATTCAGAACACCCACGGTGTTGTTGCGGATGACAAGGGAATATAGTCCAGTTTAGCTTCTTCCAGAGACCTGACATCCCTCCTTTGCATTTCTGGACTGCTGGCTTGAATAATTCACTCATTCTGCCACCATGGACTTGCTTCCTCCCTCAGTCACCAATCCAAAGCATGAACAAACTTCCTGAAGTTATCACTTCATATTTCAGCTTGTAAAACATGGCATTTCAGGCCTTCTCCACAAGCTGCCTTGGCTGCTGCTCCTGCTGTGGGGCCAGGGCATGACGGGTGCCCGGAATCCAAAATTGAAGTGGAGGAAGTGTCAGGCATTTGATCCTCCCGTCCTTGCACGTAGTGCTGCAATGATCGTCAGTCGAGTGGAATATTAAACATCGCAGGCGAGACAGCTTGAGTGGGAAGTCTGTGGTTTCATGAGGAGTGCTCTTCATCCTCTTGTTAAAATGATGCAACTGGGTCAGAAACAGCCCAAGTCAGTTCGTGATCAATGTGTTAAGGGCAGCCTACTCCAACTCTGACAGAGAAGTTACATTTCTCCACTTGAGAGAAAGGGCTGATTAAGGTCTTGAGTAATCTGTGCGTAGAGCATATCTCCTCTTCTCCTCTTCTTTGAAGTGATGCCAGCTTGGAGTTAGAAATGTTTCCAAGACTGTCACTTGGATTTGGATTGACCTTGGACTTCACAACCTCCTGCAAGAGCACCTCATACAAGAAATCTGGGCTAGCCAAACCCAAAGGTCCCACTTGTCCTACACCAAACAACAAAGCCACAAGCCTGCAATGAGAGGCTGAATATGTGGAGAAGAATGTCAACCTCCATAATGTTTTCCTGATATAGACCTGCTTGCCATGCCAGGTCAGTTCTGTAAGAATAAGGGAAACCAGAAAGTCACATCAAAAGTGATCTCCAGATAACCTCAGGGGAAAAAGCTTGAAGCAAAAACACTGATTGAACAAAGTTCCTGACTACTTTGGCTTCAGTCAGAGTACCCACATACTTAAGCAAGCTGAAGTCTCCTGCTAAGTGGTGACCTCAAAAGGGAAAGACAAAATATGATATTTGAGTGCTGGGTAGGGTTCAAAACTTACAGTAGGTGCCCTCTATGGCCTTTTACCTTCCCAAAGAGTGCTTTAAAGGCTATTCTGGTGTTAACTGAAACTCCTCATATGCCTCATATTTTTATTCTCTTGTTAACAGGAACTCTTCATATGCCTAATATTTTTGGTAATGACAAAACCCCTGTTATTATCAGCTCAGGGGAATTTGCCCTGTAAAAATTGATTTTGCTGCAAGGCTGACAAGACACCTTCAGTGTAATCAAGACAGGTAACTCTAGACCTGGAGAACTGGGAGAAAGTGTAAAAGTCAAGGCAGTTGTTTAATGGCTGATAAGTAATTTCTGTGTACATCAATGACAGATAACACTGCTCATTTTCTCCAGGACTTTTGTAGCACGCCGCATACTCTGTTCTTTCAGCAGAAATCACCCCAAAACCTGCGTGAGACATTCTGTATGTACATTTTCCCCTGCATGAATTATAATGGTATAAAACTAATGGAATAGAGAGGAGCACTGGGACGTCTGTCATCAGTGTCCATGCCAATATGACAAGCACTAAAAAGCAGCAGTTCCTCAGTAGTGCAGAGAATGAGGGCCGGGTGGATTGTATTTCTGGAACTATTATTACAGAGAGACTTGTAAGAAGGATACACGCTGTGGATGAAATGGGCATGGAATCACAGAGGCTAATGATAGAAAAAGGCCATTTATGTCAACTGCTGTATTTCCCCGCTGCTATAGGATTGTTCCCGTTGAGATACAGTGTATTTTTAGTGCTTTGTCCAGTCTGGTTTCATATGTAAATAATAAGAATTGTCAACCATAAAAGATCCTGAAATAGTTTTGTTCTAGTTCTGTCTTTCCTCTTCCTTCCTTCTTCCCCTCCTTAATTTCTTATTCAGGCTAAATGAGAACAGGAAAGACAGCCATACATTTTTCCTTCCCCTTTCTGTTCTCTCTTCTTTCTATTGTTTGACCCTCTTCAGAGACAGAAATTATCTGACCTGATTTTTAAAAAATTGCATTTGGACAGCTGAGTTTTATATGCTCCTCTATCATGGGGCTCTTCTAAATGCAGTGGCTCAGCTTGACAGGAAACAACCTACTTGCAAAAAACCTTGGAAAACAGGTAATAAGCAAGCAGTGATTTCTGCTCAGATAGGAACTGAACTGAAGCTTTTGCATTTGCCTCCTTGTGTTCTGTGTCTCACACCATCTTGTGAGTTGTCAAGCGTCTGCTCACTGCCCACATGTCCATTATGCACAGCATCCCAGCATGGTGAGCCGGGGTGTGGTTCAGCTTGAAATCAAGTTCAGACCATGCCACAAAAGAACAAGCAATGTGACAACAAAATAAATTAATCTTTTTGGTGTAGAGAGAGAGCTACCCTTTCATATCTGAGGGTATGATTTCCCTTTTTTGACTTTGCAGCCTTAGACAGTGGTGTCTCAAGTAGACAAACTGGTACGGCACAGCTTTCAGAGAATGAAGTTTTTGGCTTGTAACTGATCTGTGTTAGGAGAGAAACTTGTCCTCAGTGGTTTGTCACTGCACGTGCCAGCAAGTCAAGTGGAGAGGCTGAGGGAGCTACAGCTGAGGTGATGTCTTGAAGAGTGAATGGCTCTCAGCAAATCTTGTCTTTGATCCATATGCTGTCACATCCCTGCTCTGAATCTGGTGAGCATTAATACCTTTGAATCAGTGAAACAGTGGACAAATTAATGGCCTCTTTGCTCCTCATGGGAGAAACCCATCTAAATGGTAGCCTGAATGGGAGCAAAGAGAACAAAAACACATAGGGACTGAATTAATGCCAGCTGAGTGTGCATGCCCTGTCTGCAGGAAAAGAAATAGAGAGAGATGGAAAATGAGGACACACCAGAAAATTACTTGTCATCTGCTGTTCAGATAAAGCTGTGGAGAGCGAGAGAGAGACCAGGGGAAAAAAGAAGTTCTGCTATGGATTGTGTTGGCTGAAAAGAGTCTTGAAATAGAAACTGCGTCCTATTGTCCGTCCATGCTGAGTTCAGGGAAATAGGGCTCCTGACATCCTTTTTCAATAATCAGCCTTGCACAAAGCACCCAGCTCCAGCACTGGCTTCTTTTCCCAACAGAAACAACCCTCAAGGTATCCAATATTGGCTAACTGCTGTGGTTGCTTTGAGGGGGGGGGGGAAAAAGGTGCTTTTTCTCAGAAGAAAAAGAGAGGTAAAACTAAATGTACTTCCCTAATCCATGTTATCCCTCAGTGACAGGCTGCCATGTCCCATGACTTTGGGAGGCCCTCCCAGAAGCTGCTGAGAGTGAAAGAAGCTTTAGCCCTTACTTACTCCAACTTATTCCTGATTTACTCCTGGGAAAGAACAAACAATATCAAAGAGGTTCTGAATTTATAGCTGTCCAACTCCGTATGTAGTTCCTCATGTTCATGACATTGATTTCTGTATCCACAGTGAAATAGTCACTTTTCACATTTATTTCTAATAGGAAACTCACTGGTAATCATGTTCAGGTAATCAGAAAAACCACATCTGTGTCTTAGCAACAGAAATCATTGCTAAATTGAAAAATGGCCTGCAACAACCTCACACTGCTGTCCTTCCACTGTCACAAGAGAAGTGAATGATACTAAAATCAGTTCAGATTTGTGAAATGGCATGAATTTTTTCATGTAATAACTACTGGCCCAACTTTTAGGATGGCTTGGTTTTTATTTTTCATCATCTTCTATCTTGCTGTGCTACCTTACAACCTTCCTCCTCAGCTTGCTGTTGTGTGTTGGGCTTTCTGAGTGTTGTCTTTGGGTTTTACCAGTGCCCTTCCCAAGAAATGTGTTTTTTGCTGCCTTGCTCCTATTGCAATTACAGGATGCATTTTACAAACTGAGTCCTTTGGTCTTTAAAAAAGTTCTGTCTGTAACAAGTTGCTTTTTTTCTTTTTAAATTCATTTTTAACCATTCACTTCACAGCCCTTGTGTCCCATTTTGTCTTCTATCACACAACAACCAACATTTTGATTTCTTCAGTGTACTTGTGTTTCCATGGTGAAGGGAATGTGATCATCTTTTCTTGTGGCTTTACAGATTTGAATGGCATAAACTACAGATAGATTTTTTTAATCTTCTAAAATGTTTTTCTGTCTTGAATCCTTTGTGTTCAAGTTAAATACATTTTATAATCAGGTGATTATTAGATATCTGCACTTCAAGGCCAAGTAAGCTAGTGGTCTGAGTTCCAGAAAATTTCACCCAATTACCTTTACCTGGGTTCAACATCTTGTATTTGCCTAAAGCATCTCTTCCAGAAAGGCACCTGGGCTTGAGATAAAGGATTCACCTCTTCATGTGGTAGTTTGGGAAAATAATTAATCATTATCGTAGAACACTCTGCCTTACTTCTCATTTGAATTTTTCCAGATTTAACCCTCAGATATTGATTCATGTTTGGCTTCTGCTTGATTAAAGTACATAAGGTACTTATAATAAAAGAGTATTCGATCTTTCCTTTGACAGGCTAAACATATGGAGTTCTTCAAGTCTCCTGCTTGGTGCTCTTCCTGAACCAAATCAGGGAAATGAATTATGCTGCACTCAGTGTCCTACAGGGGAAACAATGGGAGCGTGTTTGGCACAGAAACATTGTGCTTCTCCGGGGCTTGGGAGAGGAGGAAAAAGAGCAGGGAGGGGAGGTTAGGCAGGGCAGGAGACAGACATTCCTAGGCGAGCTGCAAAGAAAGTCACCTGGGGATGGACGCGGGTGTCTGTGTGTGCCACAGCTCTGCAGCTTCTTACCTCCTGCTCTGGAAAAGTGGTGAGGGGCAGTGCCTACCTAAAACATACCTGGTCTTTAGCTCTCTGCATCAGCCTGGATTGAACCCTAACAGGTCCTGAAACTCACCTGGCAGGGACAGGATCCAGATTGCTCTGCAAACATGACCAAGTGATCAGACAAAAGCATTTAGTCTTCATCATAACCTGCTTTAACTAGGATAAAGAGATCGTGCTAGGGAGAAAAATAAAATAGTTTTTATTTCATTCTTTTTAAAGGAATGCTTTGGTAGTCACGTATCACAGAATGGTTTGGGTTGGAGAACATAAAAATCATCCAGTTCCAACCCCCTGCCATGGGCAGGGACACCTTCCACTAGACCGGGTTGCTCAAAGCCCCATCCAACCTGTCCTGGAACACTTCTGGGGACAGGGCATCCACAACTTCTCTGGGATAAAACCTATAGCATCAAATGTATCTGGAAGAGTATCAAACCTCCACCAATACTCTTATACCAAAAGAGTTTCATTAAAAAAAATATTAAGTTGAAAACAATCTCACATTTCTATGTATGTTCTATATCTACTTGGGTATTTTTAAGTAGGTGAAGTTTTTTTAATATATATTTGAGTTTTATGTGCTTAAACAGGTAAAATTAATAATTATTTTCAGCTTCTAGAAAATTGTATAGAAAACACAAAATTAAGGACAAGATTCACGCACAGCATCTATACAGTTACAGTATAACAAATACAGTTATAAAAAGCTGCTCCAAGGAAAGTATATTAGGGTGATTTGGCCCAAGTTACAGGTTTAAGATTACAATATTAAACTTTTGAATACCACATTGCCATGTCTGAAATAGCTGGTGTGGGGTTAATTCTGTGTCCCTGTAGAATTTTAATGCAAAACCAAAAATGAGCTTGGTGAGCCTAGGCAAATACCTTGAAGCATATGAGATTTTTCCATGCTGGGCCAACTTGTTTTTTCTGGGTTGTATTTTACGTCAGCTGCACCACATGAAATGTATAAATGCATGGAAAACTATAAATATTGCCAAGACTGATGTGATAATCTATTCTTCTTGACTGTTGTGAACACTTCCTATGTCTTGCATTTTGTTAAAGTGGGTATATTTATTGTATACTGTGAT
>VYXC01000807.1:0-15505 GCA_013397175.1 Platysteira castanea
CCTAATTGTGGCCTTTCAGAAAGGGCCTAATTTATAAGGAGAAGTCTAATAAATACGGCCTTATAAATAAGGAGAAATCTGGAGAGCCGTGGTTTGCATGGTTATGGAGTGACAGGACAAGGGGGGATGGATTAGAACTGAAAGAGGGCAGGTTGAGACCAGATATTGGGAAGAAATTCATTACTGTTAGGGTGGTGAGGCTCTGGCACAGAGAAGCTGTGGATGCCCCATCTCTGGCAGTGTTCATGGCTAGGTTGGATGGGGCTTGAAGCAACCCGGTCTAGTGGAAGGTGTCTGTGCCCATGGCAGGGTGGTTTTACTAGATGACCTTTGAAAGGGAGATAGATTTGTCTTCACAAACTAGCTGTGGGTGTGCTGATGGGTAAAAGCTAGATACTGGGAGGTCAAAGAAACAATGGGAGGAATTCCACTGACTGATGAAAGGAGTGAGAGGGATTTGTCTTTACAAACAAACTGTGGGTCTGCTGATAGCTGAAGATAGATACTGAGAGACAAAAGAAGCAATGGGAAGAACCATAAATTCCATAGAAGGGAAAGGGAGTACACATTAGAATGTATTAAGCAATTTGGGAAGTCTGTACCTCTCAAGTACATCAGCCAGTGGGGAAAAAGAGAGGGAAATGCGGCTGGGAAATTAGGATTAAAAGGAGGCTTCGTCCTCTAACAGTTTGAGAGACCCCAGGGGAATGCCCTATGGCCTCTCTCTTTATTCGAATAAAGCAACAGGACTCCTCTGTCTCCTTTTTGGACATAAACCTCTGGTGTTTGTGGACTAATTTTCCTGAGACCTTTAAGGTCCTTCCAACCCAAACCATTCCATGTTTTCCCAAGTTGCTGCTCTAAAAAAAGGGAAAAAAAAAAAAATTACATTTATCGTTGCTTATCGCTCTATTATGACAGGACAGAGCCAAAGCCTGGGGCAAGAAATGCCCATTGTGGCCCGTTTCGAGCCTCGCTGTGATTTCCGTGAGGCCGACAACAAACTTTTATCCCTTTTTATCCCTATCTCGCTTTTATCCCGTTTTATCCCTTTCATCCCGCTGCTCTCGGGCTGCGCACACGCGCGACTCGCCATCGGCGCTATCGGCGTTCGGCGATATCGGTCTTCGGCGCATCGACTGCTCTGGGAGCGGCTTTGCCGCTTGCGCTGCGTCCCGGCAGGGCGGGACGGGGTGGCTGCCATTGAGAGCGGAGGACGGACAGGAGAGGGGAGGTAAGGGAGTCTGGGATCCTGGGTCCAAGATCTAGAATCCAGGCGGGCGCAAGAGGGGCCTGGCGCTCGGGGTTCCCTCTCTGGAGTTTCTGTCCCGCCATCGCAGCCCTCGCCCGCCTGGAGTAGGCAGGAGTGGGGCGGGTGTGCGGCCTGCGGGCAAGCAGACATACAGACAGACAAGCCACCCTCCAGGCTCGCGGTGCTGCTGCCCGGGGCTGCGAGGTGTCGCCGGCGTTGGCAGCTGTCGCGGCCGGGGATCGGAGGGCCCCGGACGCCGTTAACGCCTTCCCTGTGTGCTCTGCCCGCAGGCAGGTTCGTAGGTACCGCCGAGAATGGACATCAGGCCGAACCACACCATCTACATCAACAACATCAATGACAAGATCAAGAAGGAAGGTACGGGTGGCTGCCGGTCGCCTCTGGAACGGGGAGGTTGTTCAGTGAGGCCTGGTCATGCACTTGCACACGGGGCTTGTTTAATAACGGGCCTCCCCGGGCTCCGAAGTGCCGAGCAGGAGGTGGTCATGAGCGGAGCTCTCGGCAAACGCCTTCTTGTAATGAAACAGTAGCTAGAGCAAAATGCACCTCCCACTAGATCAGGTTGCTCAGATTTCCCTACAGCCCAGTCTTGAACACTTTCAGGGATGGGGAGTCTGCAGCCTCTCTGGGCAACCTGTTCCAGTGCCTCACCACCCTGACAGTAAGGAATATTTTCCCAATATCAAGTCTAAACCTCCTCTCCGTTTGAAGCCATTCCCCGTTGTCCTGTCACTCCAAGCTCATGTAAATAGTCCCTCTCCATCTTGTAGGCTCCCTTCAGGTACTGGAAGGCCACAGTTAGGTCACCCCTAAGCCTTCTCTTTTCCAGGCTGAACAACCCCAAATCTCTCAGCTTTTCCTCGTAGGAGAGGTGTTCCATCCCTCTAATCAACTTGGTGGTCTTCTGGACTTGCACGAAGGGGTCCATGTCCTTCCTGTGCTGAGCACCCCACCCTGGACACAGCACTGCAGGTGGGGTCTCACCTGAGCGGGGCAGAGGGGCAGAATCCCATCCCTCACCTGCTGCCCACAGGGCTTTGGATGCAGCCCAGGACATGATTGGTTTCTGGGCTGTGAGTACACGTGTCCAGCTCATGTACAGCCCTTTCTCCACCGACACCCCAAGTCCTTCTCCCCAGTGCTGCTCTCCATCTGTCTGTCCCCCCACCTGGATTGATTGATAGATACTGGGGGTTGCCCTGACCCAGGTGTAGCACCTTGCACTTGGTCTTGTTAAATCTCATAGGACTCCCATGGGTTAATGGTAGTGTGTCAGATTACCTGTTAAGATTACAAATTATTTTCTATTTCAATACAGGTCTTAATTTTTAGGAAAAGTGTTTTGATAGAAAACCTTTTCTTAATTAAAAAAATAGCATACTATGGAGCAGGTGGAGAAAGTGTCAGTGGACTGGTATTACCAAGTCTCAACAGTAGTAAAGAAGAGGCAGCATTCTTAAATTGTTAAAATAGTTCAGATGTAAAGTTTGTGTGTTAGAATGACTGCACAGTACAGATGATTTATTTAGCTTGATTTGGATAGGACTAAGGTTTGATTTGGCATGTATTGAGGTGATTGTAAATAATTAAAGTAAATCCATTTCAGCTGTAAGGTGCAGTAGGGTCATAGAAAAATAATTTGGATCCAGAATATGCAAAAATACTTCATGTGAGTGAGAAAATTGATTAAACAGTTACAACCAAAATTTCCAACTTCAATTAGCCTTTAGGTAGTTACTATTTTGCTGCATTCTTGTTTTACATCATATCTCTTTACTGCTACTTGTTTCAGTTTTGATTTTTTGATCAGTCTGAGATGGCTGTCATACATCATACTTGATTGTGTGAGGGTGTGTATGTATATACATATATGAAAATATGTTTTTACATACCCTTATCTAATTGTTACTCCCTCAGAATGGTAGAATGGATGGCACTACAACTTCTTCACTACCTGAATCCTTGAGGTGTGAAACCAAGTGTTGCACACCAGCTTACAAAACCTAGATAAATAAATTTGTACTGATGCAACAGTTCTGACAAACTCATGTACTCACTATGAGAGCTAAAGCTTGTAAAAACGTTGTTCCCAAAGGACACCAGACTCGGTAGAAGAGGAAATTTGTATGCAACCTGTTATAATCTCTTTTCTCCTTGGGTCCCCAGAGCTGAAGAGGTCCCTGTACGCGTTATTCTCACAGTTTGGTCATGTGGTTGACATAGTGGCTCTAAAGACCATGAAGATGAGAGGACAGGCATTTGTTATATTTAAAGAACTTGGATCATCTACCAATGCTTTGAGACAGCTACAAGGCTTTCCATTTTACGGGAAGCCAATGGTAAGTTATTTTTTACCATTGTAAAGAAGAAAAATGTCCTAATGGTATGATATAGTGTTTTGGTACTTGCACCTTGAGAATGAAATATCATACGTAGTTGTTACCAAACAATAACTCAGTCACGTCACATCCTGATGAGTATCTGCATTTGTGCAAGGTGGAGGAATGCTGAAGAGACTGCAGTTACAATACACACACACTTTGAACTTAACATTTAGATTTTGTAATTGGGGGCTTCTTGTTTTTCTATGCTGGATTAAAGATTTTAAGACCTTAATTACTTTCATTTTACTCATCATGTCTTCCATTGAACCAGGTAAATTAATTCTGTAATATTATTGAAATTAGATGTTTTCAGTTACTTTATGTAGAATAACATTAACTACTCTTAGATTTGTAATTAGTAGCTAGAATATGATGCTTTCTTTTTGAGGTAACAGTGAGGAGGGTGGAGATCTCCACAGTTTACTTTCCAGATGTGACCAGTGATTTTTTTTTTAATCGATGACTAGTTCTTCTTGACTGTAGATCACTAAACCAAGTAGCTGCATTTCAGTATAACTTCAGTGAAACAAATATAATGCTAGTTGATAGAACACTATTTAGTAATATACTTCATAACATCCAGAACAGCACAATTGACCTGCTTTGTTCTTGCCTGCTTGGATAATTAGGCATCTCTTAATTCTGCAATTGTTGGTGAAATGTAACAATACATGCAAATGGCCCACACCTTCAGCAGTGGATGGGTAGGTTGCTACTGGCTCTTAGCTCATGGCTTTGAGCACTGAAGAGAGCAGTTGTTCTGCTGATCCACAAGCTATTTGCCTTAGGAACTTCAGATTCTCTAATTCCTTCACACGGAATTTTGCATGCTCAGTCCTGCCGTTTATCCTTAAGGAGTTTTGTGCTCAGTAGAACTCAATAAGAAATAAAAAGATTAAGTCTTCATAAGCTTTCAAATGTACTTTCCTCTTCGAACATTGACTGCAGCCTGTATACTGTAAGCACTAAACAGAAGCATTGAAAGGATTCTTAAGCTGCTGTGTAATTTTGTATTGAGATAGTCTCTGATAGGAAAAACAATAGGATTGTGTGCATAAACAATAATGTTGTGCACCGGTATAGTTATACCTGCATCTGCTTAATCTTCTGCTTTGGGGGCCTTTGTTACAAGAACAGCAGCATTTATGCAATCCTGTTGGCATTAAGGTGGGTACTTGCCTTTTCTGTTTAAGAAGTTTGAGTTTTGCTGAACTCACATTTCTGCAGAGATCTGTGAAATCACTGTCAAATTTTAACTCCTCTTAAATGGAATTAAAAACTCAGTTTTAATTGAAGCTAAATCCAGTTTTCTCAAATGTCCTCTGTATATCTCAAATGTATCTCTGTGTACGTTACCTTGACAGATGTTAAAAAGATGTTGTTAGATAAATGGAGTTCTGATTTCAATGAGCTAAAAGTAGTAATTTACATATTAGGTTTTTTTTAGACCTCCGTAATTGTGTTCAGAATTAACTACGAGAATTGGTTACTCTTTAACTGTACCTACACTTTATAACAATGTTTTTAATATAAAAAGTTCCTGCCAAAAAAGTGTAAATAGACAGTTAATGAATATGGTGTGAAATGTTCAGTATTACTAACTGCAGAATACACTCTGTTTTTCTTTTAAAAAGCGTATTCAGTATGCAAAAACAGACTCTGATATAATCTCTAAAATGCGTGGGACTTTTGCTGATAAGGAAAAAAGGAAGGAAAAGAAGAAAGCCAAAACTCTGGAGCAGTCAGCAAATGCACCAAATAAAAAGGTCATCCAGGTAAGCTGCTTCTCTGTTTAGAAGGAAAAAAAAAAACAAACCAAAACAAAGGGAAAAAAAGAAAAAAAAAAACCACACAAAAAAAAACCCCAAAAAAACCCCACAACACCCTAACCCCTCTCCCCCAAAAGCTATTCTAAATAATTTTTTTTAGGACTTACTGTTGTTCTTTGTTGCTTTTCAATTTCCTAAATTGGGGTCTGTTGATTATCTAGAGCTTTTGAGCATTTGCTAGAAGTTGAAGGAGAGGGGGCTGGTTATGTAGTCCTTGCTGTTCCTTTTTTCTTCCTAATTTGCTATTACCAGATGAAAATAAAGATGTAAGGCAAAGGTACAACAAACCAAAGTAGAAATTTGCCTCTTTTTAGAAAAAGAAAAAAAGGAGAGCATACTTATCTTTAGTACTGGCTTCAAGTACTCAACTAGCTTTTCTCTTCAGTGTTTTAGTCCCATGTTACCCAACAAGGACAGAAGAATGGTAAATGAGAATAAGATAATTCATTTCCATTAGATATTAGATGTTCAATGTTAGACTAACAGGAGTTGGTTTGGAATTCATCTCCACTAAGGGTTGGCCCACCTAAACTAACAACATTTAGTAGTTTTTGTGCTGAAGTATAGCAGAAAACGTCAAGGTACTTGACCAGTTCCGCCCAGTTTATATACTGGACGTGATGTTCTGTACTATGGGATATCCCTTTGACCAGTTCTGGTCAGCTGTCCTGGCTCCCTTCTGGCTTCTTGTGCACCTGCTCGCTAGTAGAGCATGGGAAACTGGCAAATTCTTGTTTGAAACAAACACTACTTATCAACAACCAAAACATCAGTTTGTTATCAGTGTTACTCTCATACTAAATTCAAAACACACTGTACTAAGAAGAAAAATAATTCTATCCCAGGTGAAACCAGGGTACCTGTCTAAGCCTTCATTTTCAAAACCTCTTCCTCCCTGTCTGTTAAATCAAAATCTGTAATGTGGAGAAATACTTGACTTGGCTATTAGATTGATTAGATAGTACTGATGTTATTTCTTTTGATTGCCTGGTTTTGGAGCTAAGCAAAATTGACATTCTTTGTTCCCTTTGGGAAGTATCTCATAGGCAGCAAACATTCCTTGGATTGTAGCTCAAAAAAATCTTAATATATGTCTTGAGTTGTAGAGAAATGTGGTGATGTGTGCCTGTCTGTTGCTAATGGAACACCTTTGTAAAACTGTTTTGTACTTATTTGCTAGGGAGCAACACAGAATTCAGCCAGTGCCCCAGGAACTACACCACAGAATCAGGTAATGCTTTCTATTTTTATAACTAAAAGCACTAATGTTTATTCTCTATGAATAATAATTTGTTACACATGGAAGCTTGAGGATATATTTTACAGCTTTGTTTTTGTCCTATGAGACATTTGTCTAACAGCTACATCATAGTAAACAAAACAAATCTCTATTTTACTATATCTGGTGGACAGGAAATGAGAATCTGCAGTTTCTCATTACTATACAGAAAACAGCACTATTACCAAATCATACTGGATTCTTAAATTTGGACTGTGCTTAGAATAATTTGAAGGATTCCTAATTTTTTTCATTGTTAATAAATTCCCTTTAACTTAATTTTTTCTAGTAGCAGATAAGGAGAAGGAAGACAACACAGGATGCCAAAATATCTGACTAAAAGCTTTATTTCACCAGTTTGGAGGTTCTCTGCTCACCCTTTTGTTTTTTCTTGCAAGTGTCCTGTTTTCCAAAGGATTGTGTGGACGTGTAGGAACAACTCCCTACACTTCATTCAGCTTGTCTGCTCAGTGACCTTGTAAATGGTTCATGTTAGAAATGAAAGTGGTAAAGAGCCAGGATTTGCAGGAGAGCAAGTACCATAGAAGAGTATCTTTGCTTCCCCTACATCTTTCTTGAGTACTGTCATGGTGTACATAATCAACAGGGGAAAAGGTCTTGCTCCCTGGATTTTCAGGCACAGTATGTGTATGTCAGTTTGCATCAAAGCACAACACTGAGTGTTTGGGTATTTCTTTGAACTTCAGAAGTTTATTTTCTAATGGCAGTACCTGGAATATTTCCATCAGTAGAAGGAGATTGTTCTGCTGAGGCTTTAACTTATTTGGCACTGCTTTGAGGATGTTTGAAGTCGGGCTGTCCAGTTTATTTTTACTTTTATAATGTACTCAATGATTTGAAGATTCCAGTATCAGCAAATGACTACTCAGCCTTGTCTGTGGTGGGTGGCTACAAATTCATATTAGCAGGTAAATCTGTTAAAAGACTAAAGCTCTAAATCTAAAGGGGTTTCTATTTAAGAAATTTGAATTGAGCTCTGTAATAAAACCATGTGGGTTTCCTGAGTTTTGGTTGCCCAGAGATAGGCGTTATTTTGATAGTACTGCTGTGATGGGAAGGTGATGCTAGAAGTTGGCTTCCCTCTGCTTTCCAGAAGGATGTGAGTCTTTCATACATTCTGCCACTGCCATACAAGTGTCTTGGACAGCACTGCAGCCACTACTTGGGCACCTGGGTGCAGAGAGTACTTTAGTGTCAGCTCTTGACTAGTTGAGTTTAAACGTAACATTTAAGTATGATATTGTGATTTTTGTGGAAGTAAGAACCTTTCCAAATTAATATATCCATATAAAAGAGCCAAGGGGCTCTGTGTGCGTATTGATAATGGTGTACTGAAGCCCAGATAGAATGTTATGAGCAAAACTAAAGAAATGTGAGTCTTGGTTCAAATAATCATGCAGGAAGATGCAAAGGAACTGTGTGCATCTATGTATAGTCTTCTGAGCTTTGATCTTCTGTTGTTACAGGTGCCTGATAACCCACCAAACTATATCCTTTTCCTTAATAACTTGCCTGAGGAAACAAATGAGATGATGTTGTCCATGTTATTTAATCAGTAAGTTTTGAATAGAAATTATTTCTCCATTGAATCTTCTGTAACCTGTGTGTGTTTTCTCAGTTGGCAAGCTGACTTTTTAGAAATAAGAGCTTCTTCGGAAGGTATTTCAGTTGTTTGTCTTACTGCCAGGGTTACAGATGTCATTCTGATAAATTGGCTCAGAAAGCAAATCTGATCTTTTTCGTAGCTGGTTTTGATTGTGCAATTTATCTGTTATCAATCTGCACTGGATTTATGCTGGTGACTACAACACTAAAGTCTTTAGGACAGCAGGAGCAGTTTTGAAACTAGTTAGATTGCTCCTGTATGTGTACAGGACTGATTAAATTGCTTCCACGTAATATTTTTAAATTGAGGCATAGTTCTAAGGATAGAACATGTAAAACCCTTCAATTTAAATCTTTCATTAGTAATAACTATTGCATTAGTAGATGTTTCTGATAAAAAGCTACTGAAGAGAAATGTATTACCGAGCTAAGAGGTATTTTTTGACTCTCACCTTATTTTAAAGGTTTCCTGGATTCAAAGAAGTACGCTTAGTGCCAGGGCGCCATGACATCGCATTCGTGGAGTTTGAAAATGAGAATCAAGCAGGGGCTGCTCGAGATGCTCTCCAAGGATTCAAGATCACTCCATCTCATGCCATGAAAATCACTTATGCGAAGAAATAACTGTATGCTCCTGTAAAGGAGTTCTGTGGATAGGTGTTTTTTTTTAAACACCGATAACTCTGATCAGCTAGCTAGCATTTTGTTGTTTTCTGCAGAAAACATAAGACTTCAATAGAATTGCCACAGTGACCAGGGCACATGTAGGATTTCCACAAATCACCTGGATAGTAACTTTTTCTGTTGAAATACTAATTTTTTATAAAATAAAATATAAATGTGCTGTTTTCAAGCCATGATTTTTCCTCAAGTCTGTCTCATTATTGATTAGCCTTGCAGGACTTTATTCAGTTAAATAACTTTTAAGGTAATCCTTATTTCTCAGAAGTGAGTGCTAAAAAGTAGCTATCTTTCCAGAGCAAAAAGTATGATCAGGAATGCTAAATGCCAACCTATTTAGAATAAATACAGCATTCAACCTCATTATCAAAGGGACAGGTGTATTAGGAAATACGGCTTATCGTTAGTGGGTTTTTTCCCCAGGTATAGATAGAAATTGATTACAGTTTGGCAGCAATGTTTTTCAACTTGGTTTTGTCTTGGTGGCTGGCAGTAGAAGCAAGTCCCGAGAGGAAACACAAAAGTTTGTGTACAAATGTACCTTCTATTAATTGTATATATAAATGGACACTGTCATACAGAACTTGTGACTACTGTGAGACCATGCCTGCTTTCTCATTACAAAGCTAATGGTGTGTCAAAAAACTGAGTTAAAAAGGTTTTGGAAACACATTAGCATTCTGGGAGTAAGTAGGCTGCATTTCTGAAAGGATGGTTGTCCCTGATAATGCACAGTAGTGCATTTTACTCCAAAAAAATATTTATTTTTACTAAATATCTGAAACACTTCATAGAGGAGTGGAAGAGGAGTATCCTTTCTCAGAGGCCAGCATGGTTTGGCTTACAACTAAGAGTCACTGGTAACTTACTGAGTGTTACCCAGTGTTAGGTTTAAAGTACTTGCCTTTATCCATCCTCAATATTTTTTAATATATGTTGTTTTGCAGCATATGGCAAAATACAATTAGTGTGTCAATCTTGAAATAGTATCTGGAGTCTTCACTCCTAGGTCCAGATTATTAGATGGGTTTCATTAACACAGAGGAAATAAGTGAAAGGACGAATTTTGTGTCCTGTTAATGGTTGCAAGGATTTGCAGCAGACAAGCTTTATTTGAGGAACACATCTTAATTAAGTAATTGCTTTTCTTGACACTGCATTAGGTTATTCTGAATTTGACCCAGAAGCATTGTGGCACTTAATTAGTCAAAGAGCATGAAAGAATGACTACAATATGCATTTAAGCTCTTTGCTCAGTAATATGACAGCTAGTCTGGTGCATGACAAGCTGAACTGGAAGCAGAGGTAGGTTAAAGCAATGTCTTAGCCTGAAGGCTGACTCAGGGGGCATCGTCAGGCTGCAATGCTGAGCTTTAATTGGAAAGTCAGTGACAGAGACTTCTGTAAAGACAGTGACACAGACTTCCAGTTCTTTGACCTTTCCTTCACATTCTTGCTGTGCAGGAACATTGCGATGAAAACAAAGGGTGATACAGAGACATCTACTGATCTCAGCTTATTTTGCAAATGTGACTTTAAGGATCAGACTCTGTTCACATTTAAAATTGCTATAGCACATCTTGACCCATCTGTGTGTGGGTGTGCTGCCTGCTCCAGAAATATCCCTTAAAGGAGCTGTTTCATATAGAGGTAGTGTTGCACCACCAGCCTTCCATCTGCAAATCAAAATCTTGCTCAAAGCTCTGTAACCTTCTCCCAAACCACTGGCAATATTTTTACCTTGCTTTCATGGCCTTGCACCTGCAAAGCCCAGTGTTGATGTAAGATGGCCTCTCTTTGGAGGGGGTTGCCATTTAAATGAGGAGATCTGATGATGCCCAGAGCTGAACAGTGAATTAGCATGGAGCACAAATGACATTGTGTGAAGGAATGTCTGATAGGGAACTCAATCAGGAAAAGCATTAAGGGGGACACCTGCTGCCCTGGAGAGAAGTCTGAAAGAGAACAATAACATGGAGGCCTCTGTGTTTCCAACCCTCCTTTTATTTCAGGGTTTTTTTCCTCCCAAAAAGGTAATTTTCACTGTTGGAATCAATGTATGCCACTAGCTACAGACCTTGCTGTAATAAACCTTTATGCTTGTGGACCTCTTTGCAGCACTTGGGGTAATCCATGTCTGTTAGTTGCTATTTGAGCAATAAATCTTCAGAGGTTTTTTTGTTTTTTTCTCACTGCTGCTACTTCTGAACCATTGAATCAAACTGAATATAATGGGCTGAACACAATATGCTGTGTGTACATCAGAGTGGTGGTGTTGGATTGCCTGCCTTCCCTCAGTCACTTAAAATTGGCCATTTGCTAGCTGAGTACTCTTGTTACCAGGAAGCAGGCGCTCTGCAGCAGCTCCCTGTCTCCTGCTTGCAGTGGGCAGCTGTGTGGGTACACTGCTCTGATGTAAATGAGCAACACAGCCTGATAATTCCCTGTGGCAGAATCCAGATCTATGTAGGCAGGTAAGATAGTAGCAGGAAGGAAGCAATATGCTCTGAAAGTCTTCTCCCTGCCAGAAGTTTCCACGCAGAAAACTGGCATTTATTTTCTAGTCAGCAGTTATCTAAGTGTACTGCATAGCCTCAGTCTAAGTCATCCTTTTCATGTGGGGTTAGGAATTGTTTAAGCATTTAAGGATACATATGACTAACCAATCCAGATACTGGATTGTAGGAATACAAAACAAAAAAAAAGGGAGATAAAGAAATTGTTTGAAATTAAGAGAGAAGGAAGTATGGTCTAATTAAGTTTAAGAATTCAAGGCAGGAACAAATTATCTGAGCTGTGCAAAAGGAGTCAAAAGACAAAAGAGCTTTTTTTTTTCTAGAATCCTTTGACTATATTATGGTGTACTTTGCGTATATTATAGCATATTCTGTGCATAGCATATTCATTTACCTTTGGGGGGTGATAAAAGAATGTTAATCCTTCAGTAATCTGAAAATATCTTTCCTCTTAACTCTCTTTTTCAGGATATTGATTTCTTTGGTGACTAGCACTGAGAGCAAGCAACCTGTTGGCTGCTACCAGGGAAAGCTGACAGGAGGAAACCTGGGCACCCTCTCTGAACACACAGAACTTCCTGTAATAGATGTTTGTGAAACACATAACCTTTCTTCAAAACAAGAAAATTTTATAGGGAGTGATTTGGAACAAGGACATAGTCCCACAGAGGTTTTGTTCTTTAGAAATTTTTTTGTGCATAAACTTTGTTACTTGTTAATAAAGCTGATAGCCTTTGAATTGCTCTGAGTCTCTGTGGTATAAATATGCTATGTATGGGATTAGATGTGCGATCTTGATGTGCATTTTCCTGCAATAACCTTATACCACATATTAGCTATCAAAAATGCCTTCCTTGGATGAGCCATCTGTGACTCGTTAGGATAAATCTTTTAGTTGCCAGAGTTATCTAGCAATCATGAAAACACCAGCAACTAAATATAGGTTTTAGCAGTGTGTCAAAAAGAGCCTCTCACCTGTTGAGTGTGTTGGTACTGGTTATTTTCAAGCTGAAACCATGGCTCTAAGCCAGGGGCAAAACAATCACTTGGGTTGGAAAGGACCTTTAAAGGCCATCTAGTCCAAACCCCTTGCAAAGACCAGGGATCTTTAACTGGTTGATTCAAAGATCTTCAACTAGAGGAGGTTGCTCAGCATTCTGTCCAACCTGACCCTGGATGTTTCCAGGGATGGAGTATCCACCACCTCTCTGGGCAACCTGTGCCAGAGTTTCACTGCCCTTGTCGTAAAAAAACTTCCTTATATCTAATCTAAATCAACCTGTTTTGCCCTATCACAACAGGCCTTGGTAAAACGTTTGTCCCCATCTTTCTTATAAGCCCCTTTCAAGTATTGAAGGGCTGCTATAAGGTCTTCATGTGTCCACTTTAGATAAGTTGTGTGGTGGGAATGCACCCTACACCTGGACACACTGGAAACTGCAGGTACCAAGAAAGCACCTGTGGCAGTATGTGTTTGCAAACAACAGACAAAAATACATTTCCCTGTGGCTATGAATAAAAATTGTGAGGTGAGATTTAGCACTTGGTATTGGAAAATGTGAGTTTTTCCTCAAAGCATTGTCTCATATAATTGCTTACAGGTATTAACGTATCCAGTTCTACATGGAAGATGCAGCTCTATACTTCACAAGATGAAGCTTTATATACATATCTCCACAAAAAAACCATCCTTTCCTCTTCACTTACAGTGCAGGAGCTCCAGGCCAGAACTGGACATTTTCAATGTTTGTAGTCCTTGGCATTGCACTTAATCCTTAACCCAAGTCCTTATAAAAAAACTTGCAGACATACCTGGTTTCAGCTCCTGTTTGCTCTTTAACCAGCTTGTATGAGCTATGGATACTTCATATACGCATGCATACTATATGTGGACAGCAAAACAACCAAGAGGAGAATACTTTCAGTGCAGGATGCATACACCAGGGAGTAGGTACACATATATTATCCTTTTCAACGTAGCACAAAGGGCAACGTTTGGAATCTCACAGAAGAACAGCCTGCTAGTACTTCCTTGGCAGCCATCATGACAGAATGTGGGTGTGGATACGAAAATTGCTGCCTGCAAGAACTTTTCTGCTTTTCTCTAATCCTGCGAAAAGTGCTCTTTCTCACAGAAGTTATCTCTACAGTTTTTGGTATCTATGGACACCTGCTAATTGTTTATATTGCTAGTAAAGAAAATGTTTTCAGTATAGCTGACCAATCACCCCAAGGGGTGGTTGAGGAACTGACCAATTGAACCATGAGAAAATGATCCTATAAAAGAGTTGTAAATAATTAAATAAAGGACAGTGTCTTCAAGCTGCATCTCCCTGCCTGTTGCATCTCTCTCTCTCTCTCTGCTCTGCTCCGGGACACGCGAAAAGCAACAGCATGTGGGCACTGTGTTTTTATTCATCTTTGCATTTTCCCTGGCTGCCATCAGAGATCCTGTTCACAATGATCTCTTCTTTACAGAAATAAGTCAGCAAGATTGAAGAGGGCATCAGAGTCTGTCTCTGCTACTTGAAAATCTAATTCTGAGGAAGGTAGGATAAGGACTGACTTTGCAGTATTCATAAAGCACCTGGCTGTGAAGGAACATTGTAGTGACAAAGTTACTTGTCTCCTGAATTCAGTCTCTAATGGTCAACTGTTGGATGGTCTCCAATCCAGCAAAGCTTTTATAGCACCTTTTGTCTGCACAGTGTCACAGGCACTTGTGTAAAAAGTCATCACACAAGCACTGATGACGTATGCTACGGTCTGTACTCTGGTGTGATAGACTAGATAGACTTCTAGCTTTATTATGTGAATTTTGGGCAGATCAGTTCTGAAGTTGTATAGTGAATTGTAACTTCATCCGTTAGCCAGCTGGGATGTTCTACAAGGAATGAAGCAATTCTTGACGTCTGTGTTCATGGTGTATCTGAGGACAACCTCCTACTGTGTAAATGCTCCGCTAAGAAGGCATGTGAGTAGATTCTCTTTGCACAAGGGATGGTGTGTGTGCTCAGAAGAGTGGAGATGTTGAGTCTGATGTGGTCTTCTCACTCTAGAGAAGATGTACTATGTGCCTCAATTATCATTGAGTCACTTGAATCAAATCAACACTTGTTTCTTTTCAGAATGATTAACTAAAAATTCCTATTGCTAATGCTGATTACTACAAGAGAGAAATGAGACTCTCCTGAGTTTAGAGAAAAGTCTCCGTTTCTACCCTTTACAAAGGTAGGGAAGTATGACAATCTTAGCAGCACTAACATTAAAGGTAAACAAAATGATCCTGGGCTTGTATGCTGTTATCTGGTATTAGTGGGGAAGGGAGAAATGGCAGGGGAGCACGGGATGTCTGTAGGGAACTTTTGAGTGCTTGCAGTTGTCAGCACTACTAATGTGAAATTGACAGTTAAAGAGCAATAGCTTTGACACTGAACTCAGATCTGCTTCCTGAATTTCACATTCTAAGGGAAGCTCACTTCCAGAAGAACACAGCTTGCCATTCAGACTCCTCAGTGTTCATGCTGTACCTGGCTGAAATAAACAGGAACTGACTTTCAGAAAAGAGGAGAATCAATATTATGCTAGGAAGCATTGATGGGTGCTTTTGATTTTCTAGAATCTTTCTTTTACCCCTTGTCCTGGTTTGAAAGACAGGTGTCTACTAAGGAGGGCGGAAGCCTCCCTTGGAATGGAAAATGCGACCCCCTTTCCTCCAAATTATTATAATTTTGAAATTAAGGGGCTCTCAGGCAAAGATATGAAGAATAGGAATAATAGTTCTTTACTAATATATATACATATATATATATAAAACAACTGTGGCAGTCACAACAAACAGAACCAGACCCCAGTGCAGCCCTCTCGGCTGTCAGGCCCTTTCCCCTCGGTGCAGTTCCGCTCACAGCCAGCAGGGG
>VYXC01000807.1:15926-30464 GCA_013397175.1 Platysteira castanea
CTCAGGGGAAAACCCAGGACCCCGACCTCTTCGCCCTTCCCGAAGGGCGCGCCTCCCTGACTGCGTGCAGCAGCTGCTGGGGAGAAGCCTGGCTGCAGCTGCCCAGCCTCGCTGTTTTCTGCCGCTGCCTCGGGCTTTTTCGCTACACTCTAACTCAGCACCCCGTGTCCACCCGGTCCCTGCAGCTCTTGCTAAGGCTGCAGAGTTTTCTGATATATTTTGTTTGCTATCCCGGGGTGTACCCGCCTCTGCCATTCCAGCCGCCACTCTGGCCGCATCCCATTTCATCATCCCGAGAGGCACTGAGACCAAATGTAGATTTGTAAAGGAAGCCCCTTTTCTCTCTCTCCTGCCAGCGCGCCCACCATTACCCAAGTGCAGAGAGACAGCGGAGCTCACGCCACAGCGCCCCCTGCAGACGCGGAGGTATCATCGCATCCACCCTGCCCGACCGGGATCCAACAGCGCTCCTGTTAGCCGTGGCCATAACTACACCAAAGGGAAAAGTCCTGGACAGCCGAAAGAAGGCTGCTCTTGGGTTCCTGATTTTGTTTGTTGTTGCTGCCGTTGTGGTTGTTTGTTTGCCTTGTTATACATATATGTATTAGTAAAGAACAGTTATTCCTTTTCCCATATCTTTGCCTGAAAGCCCCTTAATTTCAAAGTTTTGATAATTTGGAGGGAAGGGGGTCGTATTTTCCATTCCAAGGAAGGTTCCCGCCTTCCTTGGCAGACACCTGTCTTTCAAACCAAGACAGATGGGAAATTCCAAAAAAATTATATTGGGTTCCACTACTGTATTTCTGCCAAAGAATGTGAAAAATTGCTTAAAGGGTGGACTAGGTCTGGGCATGTAGTACCCAGCTCTATTCAGAGTTTTTTATTCCCATATGGCACACCCTTGGAACATCAGTGTGGAGCAGAGAGCTGCCAGTCCATCTGTTAGTGGTGGTGTTGGAGTACAGCCCACACCAGTGAGTATTCTGTTACAAATCTACTGTTTTCAGTGATTTCCACACCCCCAGCTGAAGATTGCTTAAGTCCCAGTCTGGCTTTCTTGAAGCCAGAGGTGGAGAAACTGCTCTGTGTTTACAACAGCCCAAGGGGCTGGGCATTCAGCTGTGATACAGGGAAATCCTGTTTCTAATTCCTCACAGTTTAAACTCTGGCATCCTACTTGTCCTCACTTCTGAAGGGTAACCTTCACCGATAGCTGCCCCAGCAGCAGCTATTGGTAACAGAAGGGGATGGGTCTCCGTTCTGGTGCAGAACAGAGAAATTTTTCAGTAGAAAGTTTCATAGGAGAAAAACTGTTCCTTCAGACTTATAGAGGATTTTTAAAGTCTGAGTGAAATATGAGTTTGTTGGCTTCTTTTAGGTGGTGTAGCTGACAAGGCATTCTTGTTTTCTCTTTGGAAAGAGTAACACAGCTTTGTGTAATCAAAATGCAGCTAGCTTGATGCCTGGGATGTTCTTTAGACAGATTACAGCACTTTATGCTACAAAGGGTAAAATTTGTAGCACTGGTCATGTAGAGTCAGGCTAGTTTAATATACTGTACACCATGTGGTGATGAGGATAATGCCAGCTAAACTCTTAATTTACTTTTATCTTATTTGACATGCAAATAGAACTTCACAATGTTCCACACTCTGTGCTTTGAAAATTCTACAAGGAGTTGTAATAGAAAAACGATAAGCTGTCTGCATTAAGGACCTCTGTAAATATCATCAAATTTATATTACTTCTTAAAAATAATAATTGCCAGTAATTCAAAAGACAAGATAGTTCTGAAAGGGACAATGTAATCATTCCTGGGGAAAGTTTAGAATAAAAGACTGAAGCAGTATGAAAAACAATAGGAAAAGGAGAAGCTGCAAAGTCACTATGATGTCTTTAATGTGTCATCCCTCTTACGCTGTATAATAGGGAAAAATATAGAGTTGTCAAAGTTTCTTCATTTGGGCTGAAGCCCCTTCTGAGGGCAGTGCAAGCAGAGAGGTTAAGAAATGCATAGACATGTAGAGTAGCTGAGATCTGTAATTATTTTCAAGTTCTCTTCTAGACCTGTTTCTCATGTCTTTTTCTAGATATGACCTCTTACTATGTTGCCATTCCTACTCAGCATATAACTCATGTTACTAAAATTAGTATTTTAGCCTGGGTTTTGTGGAAAGACATGGTGAATGTTAGAACCTGAGCTTAGTTTTCAGGGCACTTGAGACGTTTGGCTTCAAAGATGCAACAGTAAATGTTTGAAAAAATTGGGTCATGATAATATCTGTCATTAAGTGTTATCTCTTCTGGCTGTTCCTGACTAAATTTTTGGAACTGAACTCAAGGAGAGAGCAAAAATTTGAAGATGCATGCAGCTGAAATAGAGAAGCACAATACAAGCTTGTGTGGAGCACTTCCTTAGGAAAAGTGATGCCCAGCACTGCCTCTGTTGACTAGAATCTTAAGTCCAAGACATTCAACAAACCACCGCGTGCTGGGCGACGAGGAGGGACGATGGGACACTCGGCTTGTGCTTTCTCAAGCCGGCGGTTTTCTCGAGCCAATGCTTTTGCCTGATGTTCTCAAGTCAGTAGCCAGAATCTGCGAGAGGGAAAGACTTTGTTAGCGCCAGGGAGCTGGTGTTGCCCTCTGAGCCTGGTGCAAAGAAGAGTTTGTACGTGGAAAGGGATGCTCAGCCAACTCTTTTTGTGCAGACGGGGTTGATTTGAGAGCAGTGGTGTTTTCAACTTGGCTCTACACTTTAGCTGGTTTAGAGCTCGGCGAGGGGCTTTTCCTTCTTTTGCGAGCCCACCGAGCCCTGCTGCAGCTGCTTTTTGCCAGCGCTGACAGTGCGCAGGTCAAAGCCAAGCGCTCCTCAAGGCGCCCAGCACCGTTCCTGTGGGAGCAGATGGTGCAGGGGTTGCGTTGCCGGTCCTGGCTCTTTGAGACTCTAAGAATGTGATGCTGCAGATACCTGAAAAGCAAGAAGAATCGCCTCACCCTTAGCCATGCCGTTCATAGGCTGCAAAAGAAAGGTGGCCTTGCTATCCTTGGAAGTGAAAGTGCACCACAGTCTAAACTTTCCAGAAGAAAGTGTTGGAGCTGGGCTCAGTGGGAGAGCAACAACGTACAGGTGTGTGCAGCTGAGATTGAGAGCAGGTCTTATGCTAGTATTCCCAAAGCAATCGCCTGCTTTTTGTGGGAAAACAAAAAGAAAGGCTTACTCACATCTGGAAGTCCCAGGGCTGGAGCTGACATGAGGGCCTTCTTCAGTTGGCATCCGGCTTGTGTAGCTTCTTTCGTCCGTGGTAGGTCTCTGTTTCCTTTCGCAGCCAAGGCATATAGGGGTTTAGGCAGCAACCCGTACTTATAAATCCACAGTCTACACCATCCCGTCATACCCAAAAAGATTCTCAGTTCCTTTACTGTTTGGGGTTTTGGGGTCTGGCATATTGCTTCCTTGCCATCCTGCCCTAAGATTCTCTGTCCAGCACTGACCTCATAGCCCAC
This sequence comes from Platysteira castanea, assembly GCA_013397175.1. Classification (NCBI taxonomy): domain Eukaryota; kingdom Metazoa; phylum Chordata; class Aves; order Passeriformes; genus Platysteira; species Platysteira castanea. Next base: position 19,434 of record VYXC01000807.1, read on the forward strand.
GTACACAACTAGCTGCCTCACCATCTGGGCTTTCTTCCGGGACACTCGATATCCGTGTGAACCCAAAAAGTTTAAGAGGCTTACCGTCCACTCCACACGAGTGTCTTGAGTTTTAGTGGCTATCAGCAGATCGTCCACATATTGTAACAGCTGTCCTTCTCCTGATGGGGTTTCTCAGGATTCCAGATCTCTTGCAAGCTGCTCCCCAAACATCGTGGGGGGAGGTCTTAAATCACCAACGTTTTGTGCATGTATCCCACTCACACAAACGCCAACCCCTACACGGCTTGCCTAGGCACTCAAAACAAGTCGGTGTCTTGGGCACGTAACACGAACAACTTCTCAAGTTGTTCAAAACAACTTCTTCAAAAAAACTTTTCTTCGCTAGGCTGCAATTATTACTTTGGACACAAGATGGCAATACGACCTCAAAAATACACCACACAGCTCGCACCAAATGCATTACAATGAGCGCTATCCCTGTAACCAAAATCACACAGCATTCACCTTAAACATTCACCACACGTTTCCTTTTTCCCAGGCCGTCCCACACACTTTCACACAGCCTCTCTCACAGTCAGGACACACTCACAACAGCAGACAACAGCCAACAGCAGACTCCCCCTTCTGCTGGCAGACCAAGCCCTCTATGGCACAAAAGACCGTAAAACCCCTTTCTGCCGGCAGATCAATGGCTGAGCACTCCCCGACCCTGGCACAATCAGCTCCACAGCTCTCTCCCTCTGCTGCTAACAAAACACCACTGACCAAGTACCACTGCAGATGGCAAGCACACTACACAGCCATGAGTTGCGTGTAGGACGTCTCCTACGACCAGCAGCCTTTCCTGACAAAGCGTACGCATTACAGGTCCCTGTAAATTAGTTCAGTGCTTTTCTTTTAAACACACCGTTTGTCCGGAGTTTTGGTAGTCAGGAGTCCTTGTCTGTTGCTGGGTGAACAATCTGGGCAGTGAAGCACTCTCTCCAGGAATATCCCTGGGGCGCCCTGAGGGGTCCACCAGCCCAGGCTATCTCACAGCCGAACAGAACCGCCTCCTGCCTGGCTGGACAAAATGAGTTGTTAAAGACAGGTATTCACGGACAAAAAAACGTTCTAATTAAAGTTAGAAAGTGGTATGTTTATTACGTCGGCAGGGGGCAAGGGAGTCACCTCCTAGAGAGGTGCCAGCAGCTTACACGGCTATTTGCCCTCTATATGTTTCACCAACTGTTGCATATTAATCATATTCATGTCTCCAGCACCTCCCGTAGCCCGCTTCCTATGAAAATGAGGCTATTTGTCCTATGCGTGTGCACAATCCTTTCCTTGAATTGGGTCGGCGGTCTTGATTTGAGTCAGTGGCCTGGAAAGATGAAGGGAGCTCTCCGTAACGATAAACTTTCTACCTTCTATTGTGGGCAAGCCTCCTGGCAATGGCCGATACCTCCTGCTTGGGTTTGATCATACTATCTAGGTGCTACCTATACTTCTATCAGCTTCTTTCATCCTTATGACAGTTCCTTTATTATAAGCAAAATTTGGGACAGGTACATAAGAGTGGCTAGCACCATAGTTCCTGGCTACATGTCTAGCTGTTCGTTAACATATCTTTTGGATCAGTCAGTACAAATGGCTCCTAACTCCTAGGAAAAGTTTAACTTTTTATAATCTTGACTAGAATCTAAGTCCAAGATGTTCAACAAACCACCGCGTGCTGGGCGACAAGGAGGGACGATGGGACACTCGGCTTGTGCTTTCTCAAGCCGGCGGTTTTCTCAAGCCAGTGTTTTTGCCGGATGTTCTCAAGTCAGTAGCCAGAATCTGCGAGAGGGAAAGACTTGGTTAGCGCCGGGGAGCTGGTGTTGCCCTCTGAGCCTGGTGCAAAGAAGAGTTTGTACGTGGAAAGGGATGCTCAGCCAACTCTTTTTGTGCAGACGGGGTTGATTTGAAAGCAGTGGTGTTTTCAACTTGGCTCTGCACTTTGGCTGGTTTAGAGCTCGGCGAGGGGCTTTTCCTCCTTTTGCAAGCCCACTGAGCCCTGCTGCGGCGGCTTTTTGTGAGCGCTGACAGTGTTCATGTTTAAGCCAAACATTCCTCATCGCGCCCTGCTGCATTCATGTGGTAATAGTTTCTTGCTTTGTTGATCCTAGCTCTTCAAGTGTGTTTTCACTTTCCCTAGGGGACTGTTACATGTGGAGACAGCAACGGGTTGCTGAATGGGAACTTTTTGTGACCAATATTTACACTTGATGCAATTTGTGCAGATTGCGGTGCTCTGCTTTATTCCAAGTTGGAATGTGATAGTACATTTATTTAGAAAGGAAAGCTCATGGTACCGGTTCGCATGGTGCTGTTTCTATTCCTCAAAATGAATGTGAAACCCACTCTAACTTATTATCCAAATGGGGCAGCACCAGGAAATGCTCATACTTTGATAGCAGGGAAAAGAGCTCAGCAGCCTGGCTCTTGCATTCCCTCTCTAACAGTTCAACAGCTCTATCACAGAGAACTGCCTACTAGGAAAAGCCATTCAATTCACATGTCCTGACTCGTGCACTTTCCTGGTGCAATTTCGCTGCCAGTGTGGCATGGGGTCTGTCGGGGTTTGTTCCCTGACATCTGTTGGTTTTGAGCTTTAGCTTCCCAAAAGTCCTGCGCCAGAGCCAGAAAAGACGAACAGAGTTTGAGAGTTCAGGTTTCAACATTGTTTCTTCTTTCTTATCGCTCAGTTTGCTCTCAGCTCCTGCAAGCTTCCTGCTGCAGAGCAGAGCACGAGGTGAACTCAAGCAAAACTCCCTCAGAACTCCTCCCAGATCGGGAGGTCCTGGACCTTTTCTACCAGTTCTCTGACCCAACCACCTTTCACAATGTATTTTTTATTTACAATTCTATACCAAATAATTCTTACCTATTCTAGACATGTCATTTCTACCTCAATTTCACTCTACCAATCTTTTGTGCCACCGTCACAGCAGAAGATGGAGGAGAGAGGAGGAAGAAGAGGGAGAAAGGGCAACGCCCTAATCCCTCCATTTTGCCTTCTCAGTCCTCAGTTCTACATTTTCACCTGGTGACAAACTAAACTATTTATTTCACACTCTTGTGGTTTGTAGTTCTTCTGGCAATGTTGGTAATTTCTCCCATGGACTGAGATCAAAGACAGTGTCGTCCTGAGCTCTCTGCCAGGGTTCTAGACCCCCTTGCTGGGGTCCCAGACTCCCCAGGGCAGCCCGAGGAATGCCCTGGACTCCAACAGGGGTCTATTGCAGTACACTGCCCCGAAGGCTCCAAGCTGCTCTGAGAAGCAGTAGGAACAATCCTGCAGACGCGCGAGCCCCAAAATAGAGCGGATTGTGTGCTGCTGTGTTCGCATCAGGAGCGGAAGCAAAGAGGTAGATATAGTCCTTATTCCAAGCTTATATTCCTGTAAGTCTTTTTTTCTCTCGTGGCTGAGAGATCCGATTCACAGAAGGGAAAGCAGGGAAAAGGTGCAAGCAGCTGTTACTGGGCTGCTTATATTGAGGGGATGGGGAAGGGCAGTACTGAGGGTGCACTCGCAGTAACAGCCAGGAGAACCTTGTCCCACGAACCCATGCTACACTGAAACGGTCAGTACCAAACAGAACTTTTCCTGTGCAGAGAACAAAGGAAACAGGGGAGTCACAGCCACTGTGTGGGCTTCCTTCGTGCCGTTCAGGGCGGCTGGGCAGCCCTCGGCAGGCAGCAACACTTTCCTTCTCAGCTCTAAGTACTGTCATAGTCCTTCAGTGTCACAGAGTCAGGATCCAAACAGAATTTTACCAGGGGCTGCTAAAATTAGCAGGACACAAATTTGCTCAACAGCTTGGTTTTTGCATGCCTTCTCTTAACAGTTCAAGAGCTCTAGCCCACAGAACTGCCCACTAGGAAAAGCCATTAATTCACTGAGAACACACAATGTGCAGATCCAAAACTACTTTCTTTGCCAAAGAGAGAAACTATGAGCCCATCTCAGAAGAACTGGAATCCCCTCCTCCAAAACAGAAAACATCTGGGAAGTGATCCCATCCAAATGTGCCAGAACACTGTTACTGGGCATTACCTGCCCTGGTCTCTAGATCAGCTGCACGCTGACTGAGCATAGCTGTTTGTCTTGACATACTGCCAAGATTTCAGAAGACCGCCTTTGAGAAGTGGATGTGACACGTCAAAATTGATTCTTTCAGGAGATCCCCTTGAAAATACACATATCAACTCCTTACTTGTACAGATCAAGGGAATGCTTCTACACCAAATATGCCAGGACAGAAAGTTGCTGCCACCCTTTACCTCCACTAGGCAGCTTCTTGTATGCACCTGAAATACTGGGGCTAGGTGCTTTCCTTCCCATGGAAAAGCATTGTCATCCTCTCTCAGGAGCTCAGGGACAGAAAGCTGGATGCTACCTCCAACATTGAATATATCTAAGAATTGTTCCTATAGAAGGCATGCCAAGAGAGAAATGCCTCACTTGAGTTTACTTCCCCATGGGACCTTATCATCTGCTCCACCAACACTGGGACTCAGTCCTTTGCATCCCAAGGAAAGGCACTATGAGTCATTTGGCCTTGCCTTGCCTTCAGTATCATTGCCTAGTTTTTCCTAGCCTACCCTTCCTTTGCCTTACCTTGGCTATGTCTCTCTTGTCTATGTCTCCCTTGCCCTGCCCTGCCTATGATTTCCTTGCTTTGCCTTGCCTACCTCCCTTTGCCTTGCCATGCCTTGCCTTGCCCCGCCCCACCTTCTCTTTTCTTCCATGCAGGCAAGGCAACGCAATCAAAGTAAGTTTAGGGAATTCTAGTCAAGTCAAGGGAAAGTCTGGGAATGTGAGGCAGAAGCATTGAGCAGGCAGCAAAGTAGGGCCAATGAGTGCGAGGCAAGAGGAGGCCCAAAAGTTGTAGGGAAGGCAGGGCATAGGAAGGTAAGTCCAGTGATGCACAGGCAGGCAGGGACAAGAAAGGCTAGGCAAGGAAACGCCAGGCAAGAAAGGCGTAGGCAAGTCAAAACAGGGAATGCTTATACAAAGCAATGTGAAGCAAGGAACAGCTAGGCAAGTCAAGGCAAGAACACAGAAAGATCAGTGGAGCAAGGCAAGCAAGGGAGAGATAGGAAAGGCAAGGCAAATCAAAGGAGAGGAAGACAAAGCGTGGAAGGCCAGGGAAGAAGGCAGTAGGCAGGGGCTGGGTATGAAAGGCAGTGCAAGGCAAGGGAGTGGTAGGCAATAGAAGTCCAGGAATCTGTAGATAAGGCAGGGATAGGGAGGGGTAGGCAAGGGAAAGCAAGGCCATGTCACAAAGGGGCACAAATGTCAAGAAGGGAAAGGGTTATGCAAGGCAGTGTAAGGCAAGCGAAGGGTAGGCAGGCCAAGGCAAGACAGGAACACGGAGGGTGGTGTAGGAAAGGTAATGATCGGATAGGCAAGTCAAAGGTCGGGGTGTGTGGGTAGACTAGGTGAGGGAAAGGAGGGATAGCAGGGCAAGGCAAGTGTTGGCTTTGCAAAGCAAGGCAAGAGAGACTTAGGCAAGGGAAAGAGAGTCATAGGAATAGCAGGCAAGACAAGGCCAGGAAACAAGGGGTAAGGAAGTCAAGGTGGGAGATAGGTGAACAAGGCCATGCAATGGAGAGGTAAGAAGGGCAAGGGAGGTCCACAGAGGTGTCTGTAAGACAATGCAAAGCTGGGCTCTGCACGGCAAGGGATGATCAGGTATGGCAATGCCTTCATGTACCCCACTGTATCAGGAGTAGATGAGAGGTGGCACAGGGATGGTAAAAGCCAACAAGACCCTCTGTCCTGGCAGCTTTCCTCTGGGAGCAATCCTTGGCTGTACTGGATATGGGACATGCAATCCATATTTTGGCCATAGATTCCTGGACGAGAATGACAGTTCTTTTCCATGGGAAGGAAGGCACATAGACCCACTGTTTCAGGTGCAGATGAAAGGCAGAACAAGGAAGGACAAGGCCAGCAAGCTTGTCTGTGCTGGCAGCTTTTTCTGGGACCAATCCTTGCATGTACTGAATTTTCGACATGCAATCCAAATTTGACCCTTGGGTTCCTGGACTAGAACGACAGTTTTTCCCATAGGAAGAAAAGCATGTAGATCCACTCTTTCAGATGCAGATGACAGTAGCCCCAGGAGAGATCACATCCAGCTAGACCTGTCTGTGTTAACATCTTTTATCTGGGTCCAGTCCTTTAAAGTACTGGTTTTTGGACATGCAATCCAAATTTCACCCTTGGGCTCTGGGATGCAAATGGTATCTATAGGATGGATAGCCCATAACCCCAGTATTTTAGGTGCAGATTAGTGGTAACCCAGGGGAGGTCAAGGCAAGCCAGACCGGTCTGTCCTGGCAGCTTTCATACGAGAACAATCCTTGAAGGTACCTTTCAATTGCCTTGCCTTGAAAACCCAGCAGTTTACTTGCCTTGTCCTGCTAACCTTTCCTTGCCTTGCATTATCTTCCATGCCCTTCCCTCCCTTGAATTCACCTGCCTACTTCTTTCTTCCACGGCCTGGCAATGCCAGGCCACACCTCATTTGCGTTTCCTTGCCATTACTACCCAAGCTTTTAATTTCCTTGCCATTCCTGACTAGCCCTTCCTTTACCTTCATGACCCATCCATGTCCTTTCCTTGCCCTTCCTACCACTCCACTGCTTCGCATTGCCTTGCTCACTCAGCCCTCACCCTAACTTCCCTACTGCTTTTTTCTTGGCCTTACCTGCATTGCCTCTTCCTCTACAACACTCATTGCCTTGCCTACCCCTCCCTTGCATTGCTTTGCCTTTCCTATCCAATTTTGCATTTCCTTGCCATTCCTGACAAATCATTTGCTTTCTCTTGATTCCCCCACCTTGCACTGCCTTACTACCTCCTCTGTATCCTTCCCTTGCCCGCCCTTCCCTCCACTGTCTTGAAATGAATTGCTCACCCATACTCCATCTTGACTTCCCTACCCAGTTTTCCAGGTCTTGCCTTGCTTTTTGTTCTCCTTCCAGGACTCTCGTTGCCTTGCCTACCTCTCACTTGCCTTGCTCACCATTCACTTGCCTTGCTCACCATTCACTTGCCTTGACCTTGAGCCCCTTCCTTGCCTTGCATTACCTAGCTCAACCCTCCCCCGCTGCCTTGAATTCAATAGCCCTTTTTTCATGGCATTTCCCGGCCTTGCCTTGTCCTTGCCTGCTTCTCGTATGGCTCTCAAGGCCTTCATGTATCACCAGTGACACTAAGGGTACCAGGACAAAAAATTCAACAGCTTGGCTTTTCATTCCCACTGTAACAGTTCAACAGCCAATTGAACTGCATACTAGGAAAAGCTAGTTCCTGACAAATCACAGCTAATTTTTGAGGAGAATGCTTTTGTTTTAATCCTGCCAGGCAGCTTTTAAAATAAATTGCTCTTTCTCTTGTTTCTGATCTTAACAGATGAATGAGGAAGAGCTGCTTGAGCGTAAAAATTACTAATCTTTTCAGAGCAAAAGCATCTGCTTCATCCATTTATAAATAGCTCTGTTTTCTATGTGTCAGCATAGCTCAAACAGAGGATGTAGAAATCCACCTCTGAGAGGAAGATGTGGAACAGGTTGTTCTCCTTTGTGGAGGCAGGACTGGTTCATGATCATCTAACTGAGACTGCAATGTGAACTGCTGCTCCAGTCCTTCAAAGACTTAGCCTGTCTCCACATGTACAGAACAGGCTGTGTCTCTTGGACAGCTGTTTCTCATTTCCTTAGAGGAAAATGGTAGGAACCCATCCTCCACAAACCTCCTACTCAGTCTCTCTTTTGCCATAAAGTGTTGTGAGTAATATAAATTAATGAGTTTTCTGGTTGCTGATGATTAAAGTGGTGTGTTTTGGATGCCTCAGTTCTGAGGGAAACTTAGTTGATGACTATATTATTAAAAAAATCTTGCAATCTGTTCTGTGAGGCATGCTGCCACCCTTATCCAGCTGTGAAGTAGCTTAAGGAATTCTTCAAGGCCCAGAATTAACTGTTAGATTAATTAAATTCTGTCTTGCGCATCTAGTGTTACTGTCCTCTGTGTGCTGCAGCATCACATTTATTAAACAGGCTTTGGGTTTCTCTGCATTGCATGTGATCTGAGATATTGTAAAGATGCATTTTATGGGCTCTTTTTTCTTTCTATTGTTTTTAATCGGCAGCTGATTGATTTCTGCCTGGCACTGCTGCTGTACATGGCTGCAGAGGTTGCTGTACAACTTGTGTAAGACCACTTTCAATAGTAGAACACAGACGTGTGCTGGATTTCCTACTGTCACAAGCTACCTACCTGCAGAGATGATAATGCTTCATTTTGCCCAGATAAATCAAAGATGTCTTGGACATGCTGCCTTTTTTCTCTAGAGAGTAATAGCAAGTTTTGAAGTCACCTTTGGATATCAGTTCAGCTCTAGAGTGGCTGGATTTAGAGCCTGAAGTATCTTTCCTGGTGCACATGTAGGTCTGAGTGCAGTAACTATTTAGTAACTAGTCTATGTGACCGACCCAAATGCTTTTGGAAAATGCTGACTGTACTCTGCTTTTGTTCTGTAAATCCAAGTGGTTTTTACTGACCTAGCTGCAGTTTTGAAACCCTCCCACTTTAAATTTTTTGGGAGCTAGAGTTGATTACATCAACCTTTGAAACTGAGCTATATGCATTTCCCCTGAGTATGGGGAAGAAGCTTGCAACCACAACCAGTGCTCTACTTGGAATGTTGGCTCATGGATTTCTAATTGCAGAGACTGGGAATCTGCAGATTCAGAGTGACTGATCACGTTTGGTCTTCCTGTGTGTTAAAAAAGGCCAGACCCACCACACTTAAATGTTGTCTCTCTTCATCCTTCTTGCCATTGTTCTGTTCCAAACCTCTGTTAAATGAAAACGCAGGTGTGCTGGTAAGAACTGCCATAAAAAAATCTGTGGTAGCATCACACTGCTGAATTCATCTGAATTTCACAGTGGTTTGTTGATATATGGAACTTAAAATACATTCCTGGATGTTACCCACAGTTTGCTTCCCACTAGCCTTACATAGTGTCACTGTTCAGTAAAATTTCATGAAGCTGAAAATGTTGCGATGGTGAGCGACGCAGAGTCCCCAGGCAGGTGCAAAGGAGAGCCTGTTTATTGTAAAAACATGGCCTTTTAAAGCAGTTAGCCGGTCGTCTGTTTACATAGTTTTAAGGCACAACAAACGTAATTCAACCAACCACCATACACCACGATGTGAGCACACAATGGTCACGCAACATATTTTTCTACCCTTAATTCAGCTGTAGCCTTTCCCAAAGTCCTTTTCTACTTAGCTGAAGTAACAGGCCTGAGCCATGATTTTACAAAGGCAATGAGGCCTTCATGCAACATCTCCCCCTTTCTTTGTGTTTTGTGACAAGAGTTCACGTATTCTAATGCCAAAACAGACTGCACTTGTAAAGCCATTATGCTATTAAGAGTTACTGATCATCTTCTGGATACAGGATAAGATACATGGAATACAGATCACAATCGATAAAAAACCCATCAAGTACAACCATGCTACTGACAAAGAGACCCGCAGCATAAGAAAACAAAAAGATAATGTCCAGTGTCCCCAGAGAGAGAGAGCTGCTTCTTCTGCACTTGGAAATAGACAGCTACTGTTCCAAAGCTCTTATGGCTGGAGCTCAGGGGCCGTGCTGTTTAGGCAGGAGGGAGTCCATTAGCTGGAAATGCTGACTGTAACATTACCGAATGTCTTTCTGGAAATACGGAACAGGAAATAGCTGAAGAAGGTCAGCAGGAACACAATAACATGATGGTGGGTGCAGTGGGACACAAGGCCTCTGTTGGCAGGCTCCCTCGGTAAGCCTCTAGGCACACAGCCATGTTCCTGGAAGTCATACCCCTGCTCCTGCCTTAGCTACAAGGGCTGGATGGTGATTAAGTCATTTTTCCTCTCACCAGGCCTCGTCTCCTCGCAGGTGATCAATGTTTGTCCAGTTGAGCAGGTATCCACTTCAGACCTGTTGACAACAAAACACATGCGTACCTTCTCCCCAGGTTAGTAACTCAGCTAGGCCTTGCCATTGCATACCCAATTGTGGATCCTTATATAAAACCTTTTAGAAATTGGTCTCACACACACAAATCTTCAGACTGGTATAGCTCTTCTGGGGATCAAAATTGATAATCTGCCTGCAAAAACTTCAGTGTTAATACTGCATTATCTAAATGTTCCTGAGGAGCCATATTGCCCCTTCTTTGTTTTTCTGATAACATGAGCAGCTCTCACTATGAACATGAAGGCAACATAAAAGCAAGACAATATATGTAATAAAACCATAAACTCACACTAAGCAAAAATAAGCAAGGTAATACGTGGTGCTTGACAAAGCGATAGTGATTTAAAAGAATACACCCTCAGTTGCCTAAATACTGCACCATCACCCAGAGTTTGCAGTAGCTGGCGAGCCGTTTCACAATGAGAACCTGGAGAAACCTTCCTGGGCAAGGCTTACAAGTTTACCTCGAAAGGGAGTCCAGCTTTTATAAGCCCAAATCGGCAAGTCGAAGTGGCTTGACTACATTTTTAGTGCAGAAACACCTGGGGCTGTAGGCGTACCTCCTGACCAGGTAGGGCCAGAGCTTGGCAAGAGCCAAGCCCTTAACTGGAAAGGTGTCCCTAACATGTCCTAAAAACAAGCCTTTATTAATAGCAGTTGGGAAAGTTTCTGAAAATGATACATGTCTTGCAGATAGCTGCACAACAGTATGTGAAAGTTTGTAAAGCAGCCAGCTTTGTCATTTATCCTCAGCTAAGTAGTCAGTGGTACCAGGAACAGGCTGCAAACAACCAAAGAATGCATGTGTGTAACATCAGATGATGTCCTATGGATAATACTCTTTATAAAAAGTAAATTTATGCTATGATGTTAAGAGCATATTCAGAATTGTTAATACAGCAACAGTAACTGATCTAAGAAATTGAGATTATATTTCTTCACATATGTATTTATATA
>VYXC01000807.1:31049-229414 GCA_013397175.1 Platysteira castanea
AGAATTGTATAAGAATGTGACATATGTAAATAAAGTGGCTTTTTCCCTCCTTTCTGCTGAACCTGGCAGGTGCGAGAGTGTCTTTATTGTGTCTTCCCAGACACACTGTGTGAACCCTTTTCTCCCCCCATCCTGGAGACGGAGAAGGGCAGCCACCAGCGTTGCCTCTCGGCCACACAGTGAGGTGGGGGTGTGGTGTAAGGTTCTCTTTTCTTTTCCTGTGCTTTGCGGGTATCTTGCTTTGTTAATAAACAGTTTTGAGGTTTTTTCACTTTCATCCCCTGCTATCCAGTTCTCTCATTGGCAGAAAAAAGGGAGTTTAATTAAAGCCCTTTCCCTTTACAGGAAATGCTCATTCCAGGGTGTTTTCTCCTGAAATTTGTGTCCAAAACTGGGACCACAAAACCGAGCTACTCATTAGGGTTTAGCCAAATCCACTCCTCATCCATGAAGCAATAAGGTAATTTTCAGCACTACATGTGCATTTTAATCTTACTGACAATTTACAGCATGCTAATTTAGAGTGGAGCCTTTTTCCTGACTTCCATTTTCAAGGACCCTGTAGGTCTATTAAAATGTGTTTGTATCTATATGAATGCAGCTACTTCATTAGCATAAAATATTCAGAATTACAATGTGAAAGGTCAAGAATACAAGGCTTTCTTGATAGCATTTCAGGAATGATGGGTTTTATTTGGAGGGGGAGATAGAAAGGGATAGAACTTAAAAAGGAGTCTTTAAACGGCAAGTTAAAACTCCTTGAATATATGCATTAAATGTACAGGCCAGATTACTGTTTTCTGCCAGAAGCTACTGTTTCTCAAACAAACTACAGAAATCACGGTCATTGGTTCAGATGGTCCTAACAATTGGTTATTTACAGCTGGAGTTTTTATACTTGCAAAAGCACTTTCCTGACATTAAAAGCAGTATCTGTTGTGATCTGAGAGAGAACAAAGAGAATAAAACACAATCAAGTAAAACCAAAATTAATACGGTGTATGTCTGTAGAGCCTTATTTAAGATGGTCAGAATGTAGTATATGTTCAGCCTGGTACAAAGGTGCTGCCTTCATTTACTGGTTGGCAATTTTCTGGTAGGGAAGAAAATCAAAAACTCAAGAATCTGACAGACTTCAAGTCACTCTTGGACGCAAGTAACACGTTCTAATGCTTTGCATTAAAAAAAACCCCAAACCCAAATCCAACAAAATCCAAACAAACTACAAAAACCCCTCAAGACAATATCAACACCAAACCTAAATATTCAGTATTTCTCTAGCTTGGGACTCTTGCCACTGTTGAAAAAATAGTTTAAGGCTGTGGTTTTCTTGTTTCAGGATTAAAACACATGGTGTTGATATGGAAGAGTCTTGGTGGTTATGCTCAAGGTTATTCTTATACCCTCAGGCTTTATTTAGAATTTTCATATTGATTATGATGTGGAACTCATCACTGGAACCTGATGGGTTTTGAGGAAAACTTTGTTTTGGGTGAAAGAACATCAGAAACCCTTCAAAAGTGCTTTTTGTGTTACGAGAATATGAGGCTTTGGCTTTGTGCTGTCATTGTACTCCACTGAGTTGACTTTGGTGTCCAGAGAAAATACATTGAGTTTTACCTCGAGGGGAAGGGGTGGCCAGGGTGCAGGATGGGCATGAAGCCACCGGGTGGCAGAGGAGACTGAACTAACTGATGGCTCAGCGAGTGGCAGTACCTGGGTTTGTGCTCCTGACTGGGAAAGAGACCAGATGTAAGGTACCTGAGCTCCTCGCTGGTATCCTCTAGTGGATTTTTCAGGAACTGGAAAAGCAGAGAGAAGGGAAGATTCCTTATAGTAACAGACCCAAGTATTCTGCTGACCAGCTTAAATTGGTACACAAGTATTGCAATAAGAAGGCAGTGCATAATCTAAAGCACATTTATACGGTTGACTTGGAATAACATCCATGTCCAAAAGCAGCATATGCTTTCAATCTTTGTCCTTTTTTTCCTCTTTGCTTCTTATCCTAAATGTAAACTACCGACTACTTTAAAGAAAGTGAAATGAAAAAAAAAGAGATCCACCTATTTCCTCTTCTCTGATGTACTGAGAACAGAAATATTGGTATTTTTCTTCAATCAGGTACTAGACTATTCCCATCTTCCTGCTGTGTGTGAGGAGGTCTCATACTCTAAATTCTGATGCCTCTTCCCCCACTACCTCTGGAAAGGTTATATTTGCACTTCAGGATTATGGCTTTAAAAAAAAAAGTGGAAAAAAATTTTCCAGGTTGCAGCAGGGTTTCCTCTGATGGAACAGTTGTGCATTCACTTCATGCTTAGTTTGCTAGATTGGTTTTAATTAGGTCTTTTTGCTTGATTTATAGTGAGAGATATATGTGCTGTGGCTCATTACTTGAGGTCTCTGCATCTGTCTAGAGCCAGCAAATTCCCACTGCCCACCATGAAGCCTGGAGCTGAATGAGAGGCCTAGGTGTCCTGGGTGAGGGACACAGTGGAGGAGCAGTGTTGTCCACTCTGCTCTCTGTGCCTTGGGGTGAACTGGAGCAACTGGCATATAACTTGAGATATATTGAAGCTGCCCCATTAACTTGCAGTGAACATCTTCAGCACACTCTCTGTGAACATTTAGCTGTTAACATGAAAAAAAACCCACACAGAAGCAGCTGGTAAGTGAGCAGCAGACAGCTTGTTATTATGTCAGTAATAAAGTCCAGTTATTCTTTTCTTAGCATCAACAAATAATCTAGTTTCTCACTCCACTGAAAATGTTAATTAGCTAAAACTGAGGTATGGGCACTTTGTAACTGGTTAACAACAGTTGCCTGGGGACTTGAGGCTTCGCAAGTCTGGCAGGAATAACACTTTTTTAAGACCACAGAGACTCCTAGATGATAGCATACAGAAATCAAGTAGCAGGGGAAACACATGCAGCAAACGTCACTGAAAGAAGAGGGTGCTAGAAAATAATTGTTTGCTTTGCATTTTGAGGCTATTTCTGGTGTAAACTACTCTTCAAAGCAAGCAAGCAAGAGGCTGTGTCAGTGAGCCTGTGTTCTCCTTCGCAAATAGAGCCTGGGACATGCGTCTGTTCCTCTTGTTCTGGAAATGTAACTTATGGCTGAACTGTTCTCTGATTCATAAAAAGCAGGGAAATCATTCATCCAGGGCCTGATGCTCTGCCATGTGATTCCTTTCACGTTTAGAGTAAAGCTTATCTGATATGTGCTAACCCTTCTTCTCTCCAAGCTGCAAATTAAAGTAATTAGCAAACAAAGCCTGCTGTAGGTTTTCCATTGAAGCTGCAAAACTACAAACAAGACAGAGAAGCATCAAAGCACTTTTTCTTTCTTGTTTAAACATTATAAATGTCACCGATCATTTTACAGAATTAATCTTGCAGGGTTAAAAAAACCCTAATGGTGTGAAAAAAACCCAGGGTGAATGTTAATGCAAGTATTCTGGTTGTCAGCGATTCAAGCAAACAAGACACTTAATGGTAGGTTGGCTGAAGAATATTTCTATAATAGAGAGAAATGAAGTGTGTAGCATAGTAAATGTGATCTGAAGAGCCATTTCCTGGGAACCATTTTTGCTTGTGTCATAGCCCACCATGAAAAAAGTGTGGCTGTATGTTCCTGTGTTTTTGTGCTCAGACTTTCCATTATTTGCTGTGAGCTACAGCAATGTGGGGATTCCTGTGGGGAAATGAAACTTTCTAGGAAGTGTAGATGCTAAAGAAAGCAAAGGGTTGCTTCTTTGCATATGCAGTTTGGCTTGAAACAGGAGCCCAGAAAAAAAACTGTGAAAGTTCTTCAGTGCCAATTTAAGTTCAAATTTGTCTGGGAGAACAACTAGGTGACTGATTTTTTTTTCCATTAGGAGGTGAGAGGTCCGTGCATGGCTTTTAGTGTTAGGTCAAAATCTGGCAGGTTGTTTAAAGAGACAAGTTGTTTAAAGTTTCACAGCAATTTGTTTTCCTTGCTTTACTGCATCATGGGCATATGTACCACTGCCTTTCGTTTTTTGTAATTTTTAACTTATTTTCTTTAAGTGTCCCTTTTCTTGGTTGGATTTAAAGGTTCTACTGCTCAGTCATACTGAGTTCCTGCCTCGTGTTAAAAGGAGCAGATGCTGCAAAACCAGGAGCTGGGTACGTGCTCAAGTGCCTTAAATGAGTAAATGCTGCACTCTCTCTATGTGGGTTGGAGCAACCTGTAGGAAACAGTCCACGGGAAGAGTGTGTGCTGACCCTTTGTGCTCTTACACCCCTCTTTTGAATCCTCCTGTGTGGTGCTATAGGGAGGAGTCTGTGAAGGCCTTGTCCTCTGGCTCATGACAGGCTCGTGCATGGGCCCACAGGCCAGGATAAACAGCAAGGTTCACAAATATAAATGAATCATCGTCAGGCCTCAAAATTTGGCTTCTTTCAAGGTAATGCTTTTTACCGTTTTCCTCAGAGCAAACAGTGCTAATTAAGCTTTGAAAGACTGAGCATGGAAGGAACAGAATACTGGTGCTTTCTCCATTAATAAAACATATTTTTATGCAACAACTGTTTTCATGCCATAGCTGGGGTTGAACTTGTTTTTTCAGGTCAGACTATTGCAAATATAGCAAACACTGAAATTTGGGCACAATTTCTGTGTAACTATGTAAATAAACTAATTAGCAGTCTAGATTTTCCCCATTTTCTAATGGTGCTAAAGGCATCTATGAAACACAACTATTTTTCTCATTATATTTGTACTTGATGTTAAATGAGTCATGAAGTGAGGCAGTGGATGAAGAAGTTTGAGAGAAGGGGGGAAAAGTAGTTCTCTACAGCGTCATCCT
Organism: Platysteira castanea; assembly: GCA_013397175.1. Taxonomy (NCBI): domain Eukaryota; kingdom Metazoa; phylum Chordata; class Aves; order Passeriformes; genus Platysteira; species Platysteira castanea. The sequence goes on from VYXC01000807.1 coordinate 35,888, forward strand.
TACCTCCACTGAATGAGTCATCACCCCCTCCCCCGCCATGAAACCGACTCCAGCTCTACAGCCGGAAATTTTCACTGAAAGTAAAGGTGTAAAAAACAATCCTACCCCACCGAGTTACAGTCCAAGTATTCCTGTGGGTGTAAACAATTCAAAATCATCCTTGTCTGAGTTGCAGCGTAAACAATCTGTGCTCTAGCAATGGTTTTTCAGACTTACCTCTGCTGATGAAGAGTGCAGGATTTAGAATCTACCTGACTTCTTGTTGAAGGGTGTTTTGTTGTGATTTTTGGTTACTGAGTTATTACTATTTGGTGGGAGATACTGGGAAAGAAATGTTGCTATTATTATAAAAGTAAAAGCCAAAATGCTCCACAAATGAAGTGCCTTATCTTTCCTTCTTAAGGATTGCTTCAGAAACAGGCTCTGTCCTTTTTTCTGTAATTCTTATGGCTTATTGGCAAAGGTTGCAGTGTTCTAGAGGCCAAGGACAATAAATTTGTGGAGGCTAAGAGCTGGAATGCTAAGCCTGGCCATGAGGAAAAAGAGATGAGGTTATTAAGATTGTTATGGGTCAAATTATCAGTTTGGGGAGGGCAAAAGAAACAATAGTCAGAAAAGTTTTTTATTAAATGTTCAAGGTGTTTTATTGAGCAAAACAAATTTCACTTATCAGGGAAGTTCCCTTTTAAAATTTTTCTTGAGGGGTCTCAGTGGCAGCTGGTCTGATCTTGCAGGAAGATTTTTCAGTTCAGCCTCTGATCCTATTGCTCATTCTGCCATCAGTTCTCCTGACACTCTTTTCCTCAACTCATATTCCTGGCTTCCTCTTCCCTGCATACCTGCTGAATACCAATGTCCTGAACTATGCAGTAAGAATGGCTCTGCTTTGGGGTGTTGCTGCAGCTGTGGAAGTGGAATGACATTCCTGTCACTTGGTCCCAGCTCACCCTTAGTTCCAAAGAGGAGTGCAAGAAGAAATTTGCTTTTGTGTTCCTGGCTTTTAGCCTAGAAAACCGATGCCTATACTTGGATTTCATAAAGGAAGACTGCACTGCTCCATTTGCACTACCAGCTCTGAGATACTTGCTCCCCTTTCTTCCTCCCTGTACGGTACAGCTACTATTAAAGAGATGGAAGGTCATCCTTCAAAAAAAAATTTCTCACTAGATGAAGTGTTAACAGCAGGGTGGTCCTGACATACACAGTTTTTCTCTGAAACTCTCATGTACATCCAGATTTCCTTCTCCCTGACCAAGATTTTTCTTGTGATCTAAAAGCTTAATTTAGATGGTAAAAAAATTCCTAATTTTTAGAAATCTAATTTCCCTTGGGCATGGTTTGAAGCCATCTCCTGTTTAGACTGTAAACAGAACCATTAATGAACTGCTAATGATTAACAATTACCTTGACAATAAACAAACAGCTCATTTTGGAAAAAAAAGCTGACTTCTCCTGCATCAGAGTGTGTTTGGGTGGGAGGGTTTGGAAAGGAGGTAAAAGCATGAGATGCAGCCCTTTTTCTATAAATTTCATCTTACAAGACAGATTTTCTTCATGATTACAAAGCCTCTTGATTGATATGGCAGATAGATGTAGTCTGCATATGTGTGTATGAGTAATATCAGTAACCCATGAACTGCTGCCACAGTGAGAGCTGATTTGGTCATGGCTTTATGCAGCCAAGGTGGAATTTGGGGGATGTCATAGCAGAATGACACATTAATGGGAAATGGAGGTGCAGACATAGTCTGGATTATGAAAGTGAGGTGGTTCCAGAAAACACTGGCATTTCTTTTTGGGCTTGAACTAAGCTCACATTTGTCTGGATGTCACTTAGATTTGCATGGTGTCACATGAGAAGGGAAATACAGAAATTTATTACAAGTCTTTCCAAAGGGCAGGAAGTGATGACAAAGAACCAGGGAAGAGAAAACCATTCAGAACTGTTTGCTAATGATTGCCATAAAAATGTATTACTGTAGGAGAAATACTGCAAGAAGACTGACTGTACAAATTCAACCTGTTAGTGACAAAGTTAAACCAAAAAGCTATCATTGCAAGGAAGTATTGAAAAGTCATGGAATGGGTCTTGCATTGCTCTAAAGCCTTGCATACAAATCTCTGCCTAGTCCAGGGCCAAAAACTTGGCAATATATAGTAGAAGTTCTTCCTTGGGGCAAATATTGTAATTTTTTCAAAACTGGCTATAGCTAAAGAAGAGCAAAAACAATTTTAGTGAAACAGAGATAAAGCTGGTCCTCTACTAAACACAAATAGCAACCAGTTCAACTCATGGGAATGGAGGACATTGGAGATCACGAGCAAGTTCTACATGGACTGTGAGTGGCTTGCTTTTAAAAAGCACGGACCTAAAGTGCAGCCAAATTAGTCAAATCCTGAGAGGGCCAATAGGTAAATATTTTACAGGAGGAAACTGGCAACTGCATATTGGCACAAACCTTTGAACAGGTGACAGTGTGTTTCAAACAAAGTCACTTACAGTGGCAGGTGGAACAACTTAAACTTGTTTCTTTCCTCCTAACACCATTTTCACTGAAATATATTGCTCTAAGTACCTGGGTATATTTGTGGCTTACAGGTATGGTGGACTCTGTCTGGATGTTTAAAATTTGAGGATTTTGAGAGGGTCAGCTCACCTTTCTTTTCACCATGGACAAAGAGCAATGATGTAAATGATCTTTCTAAGTATATTTTTAGTAGATTATTTTAAACAGGACAAAATGTTGCATGACATAGTATGCAACAACGAACAGCTCTTCAAAAAATCTGCTAATTTGTAAAGCTGATGTCTCTAAAACCAGCAAAGTTTCAGCCTTGGCATGTGTGGAGGTTATGCAACATAGGAATATAAACCATTTAAAGATTTCCAGGTGTACCCTTCCAAGCTGAGGAGTAACAATTCGCTTAGAGGTGATGGTTTGCCATCAGAAAGCAATAGAGCAGAAGTACAGAATGGATAAATGTTTGCAGGAGGAAAGTAAAGTGTTTGTGATGACTGCTTATCACGAGTTGTCTGACGAGGGCAGCCAGCAGATGTCATAGAACATATTAATTTTGTTCTTTCCACAGTCTACGGATGTATCTTAGCTAAGTGCACCAGAGCCTTAATTCAGACACAGTAACTCTGCTTTGCATTGCTTCATGCTAGAAAAATAGACCTTTTCCCATGAACTAGAATGAACAGATGCAGTTTTGAATAGCTAGCAGATGTTAGATGCAAGTGAGCAGGAATCAGTTTGAGGGGTCTGTCTGGGTGAGCCAGGTCTCCTGGGAATTAGGAGAGAGGGAAGGAAATGAGGAGGATTTTCCTGAAGAAATGGCAAACCATGCTGTAATGACTTTTTTTCAGCTTAGGTGAACAAGGTCCTAATAAATTCCAGAAATGTCTTCTCTTATGCCTCCCTTTGGGTTTTTTTGGTTTATGTTTTTTGCAAGTTTGTCTTGCAGCCCGGTGAGACTGCTAGCTTGGATATGTTTTTAGGGCATAAGAATGGTAAGTAATTAATCTCCAGAAGTTATCTATTATCTAAAAAGAGAGCAGAATTTCTGTTGCTTCTTTGCAGAAGTGGAATGAGAGAAGATAAATAGAAATAAGGGCCGTGTGAAAAAGACAGCAGAAAGAAAAATGTAATTAATATAACTTAATTTTTTGCAGCTCCAGAAGAGCTGGCTCTTGCTACTCAGCAGTTTTCACAGAAGTTTTTAGTAATCTCTGGATTGCTGCTGGAGTAAGAACTGAAAATTACTGTTGTGGGCAAGGTGCTTGCAAAGATGCAGACTACCTGGTTCATTAATTTTTATAAGGTATTACACATGGACCGTTGAGAAACTCAGTAGTTTATAGAAATCCATTCTAGTCTGCTCGTGAGACCATGCTATGGTTGTGCTGCTCTGTTTCTTTGAGAAAAGATGTTACAAAGAATGTTATTCTTCTCAAAGGGAAAAAAAAAGCCCAAAATCATAGACCAGCAACATTAATTAGGAAAATCTGACTGTGTAATGTGGGAATGGACTTTAAAGAAAGTACTTTGCTTTTTGTTATTACATACTGATGGAACAAGGCATAGTCATTCACCCTGGGAGCTCAGGTTCCTGATGTTAAAGGTGAATGTGGTGAAACGTGGGAGTTTTTACTCCTCACTGATTACAGCAGGAATCACAGAACAGGTGAGAATGGAAGGCAGCTCTGGAGACCATTTAGTCCAATCCCCCTCCCTCCAAGCAAGATCAATTAGAGGTTTTCATGGCAGTGTCCAGTTGGGTATTGTCTCTCTCCAAGGATGGATATTCCACAGCCCCATTGGGCAACCTGACTTCTGTCGCCTCTAAAGCTTTTTTACCATTTCTTGTTTAATATAGAATTTACTGGACTTCAGTTTATGGCCATCTTTTCCAGTCATTGGGCACTGTTGAGAAGTGTCTATCTGCCACCTATGCTCTGTCCTTCTGCCCTGCTTTTATATCCACGCTGATGCCCCTGAGCCTCCTTTTCTCCAGCTTTTCCCATTCTCTCCTTACATGTCTGATGCTCCAAGTCCCTCGCATTTGTAGCTATCTGCTGGCCTCACTCCAGGAAATCCATGTGTGTCAGAACTGGACCTGGCAGTGAAGATGGGAGTGAGCATTCTTCTAAATGGTAGCATGGTATTGAGTGGAGGTTGGCTATTGTAAATAGAGAGGGAAAGAGAGACTAAGGATCAATATTATGCTTGCCATCTGTTAAAACCCAGTCAGTAGAAACAGAGTAGAAAGCTATCTCATGCCAGTCTTACTTTATTTTTGAAATAGAAATGTTAAGTTTAGAGAGTTTGCTGATTTTGTTAATACTTTCATTATTGAGCAGGTGGAGGAATTATTCTTGCAGCAGGATCTAAGATGAGCCTAGCTTCAGTAGCGCTGTTTCATTCACAGCCAAAAAGACACTGTGTATCTTCTGAGTAATTGAAGTTACACTACTGCTCCTTACCACTGGAAAGAAAAAAATTCTGTGCAAGTACCTGTGGGAAAATATAGAAATTATTTGGCATTAAATCAATGCTGAGTCTAGCCCAGCTGCCCTGCTTTGACTTGTAGTTGTAGCTACTTAGCAGGGTTTTTCCTGACCCTTTGGAGTAGCTGATGCCATAAATTCCTGATCCCGATTTATTTAATGCTGTTTGTAACAGTAGCTTGGTCCAATATGGTCTACGAAGTCCAGATGATTTTCACTAGATTGACCATATTTTCTTGGAGGCAGAGAGTAGTTTCCAGAGCAAAATTAAATACAATCAGATCTCTTCCAGGATTTATACCTCTTGGCTTGACTCATTGCTGGGAGATCAGATCTTTCCAAGTTGTTAAGATTGTGGAGCTTAGTTCTGCATACTTGTCTGCACCCCCCCTGCTATCACTTGTAAGTGGTAAAGAGAGGAGATGCTTTCCCTTCCCTTTTGAGTTACTGTTGACAGGCCTATGCAGCTTTCCAAAAGAGAAATTTCCTTCATTTGGGAACAGACCTCTGCTTCATTTGCCTACCACCAGTCTAGGACAGGAAACAACCATTCTGCTACATTTTAGGTAATACAGCATCTTTCCTAAATTGAGCTTTCCTATGGCATTTGCCAAGCAAGCACAAGATTGTTTTCTTCCAGGACTCTTACTTTCTGTAACTCACTTTGCAGACTGCATAGAAATGGTATTTTGTAAAAGGGTAACAGCTTTGTTGTTTGGGAGATGGCAGCAGTTCTGTGCACTTATTTCTGCAACAACATAGAGAACTCCTTGTTTCTAGTACAAGTTGCAAAGCAAATGACACCGAAAAATGGCAAATCCTGCTCAGACTGTCCTGTACCCAGGATAAGTCTTTTAAATAAAATTCCAGCCTAACATCTAACTCCTAAAGGTAGAAATTGTTGAAAGCATTGTCTTTCTGATGGAATACAAAATTGTCTGTTAATCAAAGTGGAAATTGTCTGTTAATCCAAGCAGATGATTGTAGGCTGGCCTACGGATAGCTTCAGTATGTAACTTGATTGACAAAGGTATGAGCAGGAACATGTAACTGAATGTGTTTTCAGGGCTCTGCACTTTTGTCTTGGGTGATTCATATTGATTCTGTGCCCAAAAACTGTTACTTTATCTTTAAAAGACCCTATGGCTGGAGACCTTGGGGAGGGTGGTCTGGGTGGTTTGTTATGTGTGGGTGTTTTTGAAATTCCCACTCTAGGGCTTTCTTGCTTTACTTGCCTCGGTACTTGCTGCACTGGCTGTTTGTTCTTTGTTCAGGCAAAGGCTTTTCTTTCCTTTTTGTTTTTTTTCCTCAGCTCAGAGTAGCTATCTTTGAGCTGCCTTAAGGACGAATTCTGCAGCTGCCTGTCCGAAACTGGGGTCATTACACTGACAGACAGTTGCAGAGCAGCCCCCAGCCCCAGTCGCCGCTGACTGTGTCAAGCTGGGGGCAGGAAACACCGAGTGTCTCCAGCCCAGCTAAGCTTTCCCTGCCGTGCCCGCTCTGCTGTGCCTTGCCGTGGGGAGGAGGTTCTGCTGCTGGAACTTCTCAGTGAGACTCCTGCCTTCCCACGAGGGATCTGGCGCCATCCTGTCCCTTTTGTCCTGCAAGCCTGGGCCCGTCACTGCCAGACCCCATATTGGAAACGGGTATTCCTGACACTTTGGTCTCTCACTGTTCTAGTGGGATTGTGAGGGTTAGCAGTTTGATATCTAGCAGTTTTTTACTTTTTTCACTCCCCTGCCTGGTGGTGTTCTGTTTATTAATAAACTGTTGCTTTTTCACTTTTCTCTATTAATAATCATTCCTTATTGGTTAAAAGGGATTGTTGGACTCCTTAAAGAGAGACAACTAATTCCAGAGTGTTCTCCTTTAAATTGTCTCAAACCGAGACAATTGTGTGTTCAGCTAAGACTTGTACTTAGCCTCTGTGTGAATTGGTTACCACAAACTGTGGAAAGAGAGAATGGCTTCATCTCTGATTGCATCTAGTAATACACCAGACATTCCCGATAACACAGGTTTGTCTTGTGTAAAACTGCCAAATTTTCTCATTGTAGACTTCTTGACTTGGACAGAACATTGTTAAGGGGTTGTAAACAGTTGAATAAATATCCACAGAAAATCCAGGTTTTGTATTTTTCTGATTTTAACCATGTTATTACAAAATTGGTGAATGTGAATTTTGTGTGTCTGTGTATAATTCAAGTCTCCTGATCCAGCTATACCCCTGGGGAAAAGCAAATATCCAAAGTACAATTTTCATTTTTCATATTATCTAGTAGCTATTGGTGAATGCTGTTAATATGGAAAATGTATGGCAGTGCTTTTTTCAGTGTCTTGCTGCTGTTACAACTTGTCTTTTCTCAACAACATACATGCAAGTGTGTGATGAAGTGTGTTTTTGAAATGCGCAGATGCTGTGAAACTGAGGGGAAAAAAATTTTGTTTATATAAGATTGCTCTATCTACAGCAGATCTGAGTAATGGTAATCACTCATTCTGTCCTCACAAAGGTTGCCATTTTCTTGCTTATAATTATTCAATGAACCCTTCCTGAAACACCATTTATGAAATGATCAGGCTTTAAAAAGTTATCAAAATCAAGCCAAGTAAATGTCCCTCTCCCTATTCCAAAGAAAAGCTACTCAGACACTATTTATTTTTCATATGTATATGCTATATATGTTCATTAAAAAATCCACGTATCTACCTTCTTGTTTATGTCATTTAAAAATTACTATATATTTCTGATGGCAGGTTTGCTAATGGTAGGATATGAGGACAATGCTGGGAAAAGAACTATCAGCTGATGTTGGTCACAGTGGTTTCCCTGCTGACAAAACAGTTTGTGTAACTGATGTCCCTGGTAGTATATGGTTGGAAAAAAAAAACAAAACCGCAAGACCCACCCATATACCAACTCCCTAAAAAACACATATGCACCCACCCAAACATGCACCCTCCTAAAATCTCACCCCTCCCAAAAAAACCTCACAAAACCCAAAACTCAAAAAACCCTGACAAACAGAACAACTCACACTGTTGACCAGCTGAAAATTTTCCTTCAGATACAAATATCTTTTGGGTGCTCAGTATCCTCAATATCTTCAAAAGAGTGAAGTCTTTCCATGTAGGAAAGAAAAGATCAAGGGCATTGGTTTAATGTAGAATAAGTGGTCTTAAACCTCGTGCTGGGACTAAAGTAGCTCTTAAGGATTTTGGATCTCAGGAAACTATAGAAGTTCTTGCCTTTAATCTTCCCCTGTTTTGGCCTCACACTGAGGAGATTAGGCTGAAAGACTGGGCACTGAGGACAAAAATTTCTGAGATAGTTTTCACATTGTCCTCAGGACAAGTTTCTTCCTGAGCTAGTATACAGAGATGGGGAGCAGAATAACCCCCCTGTAATCCAGGAGGAAGCAATTAGTGATCTGCTTAGCTACTTAGATGCTTAGAAGTCTATGGGACCAGAGGTAAACCATCCTAGGGTGATGAGGGAGCCAGTGGAAGAGCTTGCCAAGCTGCTCTCCCTCATTTATCATCAGTCCTGGCTAGCTGGGGTGGTCCCAGATGACTGGAGATCCAGTGTGATGCCCATCTATAAGAAGGGCTGAAAGGAGGATCCAGGAACTCCAGGCCTGTCAGCCTGACCTCAGTGCCCAGCAAGGTTATGGAACAGATCATATTGAGTGTGGTCACAGCCCCCACAGGACAGCCCAGGAATCAGACCCAGCCAGCATGGATTTAGGAGGGGCAGGTCCTGCCTGACCAGCCTGATCTCCTTTATGACCAGGTGACCCTCCTGGTGGATGAGGGGAATGCTGTGGATGTTGTTTACCTGGACTTCATCAAAGCCTTTGACANAATGAACATTAGTTAGCCGTGTCCTCATGTGGCCAAGAAAGCCAATGGTATCCTGGCCTGTAACAGGAGCAGTGTGGCCAGCAAAACTAGGGAAGTCATTCTACTGTACTTGGCACTGGTTAGGCTGCATCTTGAGTGCTGTGTCCAGTTCTGGGCACTGCAGTTTTGGAAGGGTGTTGAGAGGCTGCAGCATGTCCAGAGAAGGAGAAGAACGCGATGAAGAGTCTAGAACACAAGTCCTATCAGGAGCAGCTAAGGGAGTTGGGGTTGTTTAGCCTGGAGAAAGGGAGGCTCAGGGAGACCTTATCATTCACCAGAACTGCTTGAAAGGAGGGTGTGGCCTGGTGGGAATCAGTCTCTTCTCCCAGGCAACAAGCGACAGGAAAAAAGGACACAGTCTTAATCTGTGCCAGGGGAGGTTCAGGACACTGGGAAGAAGTTCTTCACAGGAAGAGTGGTTGGGCACTGGAATGGGCTGCCCAGGGAGGCGGTCGAGTCACCATCCCGAGAGGTGTTTAAGAAAAGACTGGATGTGGTACTCAGTGCCAGGGTCTAATTGACAAGGTGGTGTTAGGTCATAGGCTGGACTTGATGATCTCAAAGGTTTTTTCCAACCTAGCTGATTCTGTGATTTGAGATGAGTATTTTGATGCACTGTGAAGCAGAAGTGCCTTCTTGTGAACAAAACAGAAGGGACAGGAAATTTGAGAGTAAATATTTTCAATGAAATTCACTTTCTCTTATATTTGCCTTCATACAAGGACATGGACAGTTGATAGTGCTTTTTGTGGTCTCATGGAGATTCTGTATCATGCCATGTCTTATCATGAAGCTGAGGTATGAATCCTAATTTTCCATAAGGTTTTGGGTGGTAGCTTGGGAGATCTCAGACTTAATAAAGGCATCGAAATTCTGCAGCATAATTACTATGTAGCAGAAATTTTCATTGTCTGTTTTCTGCAAATGTAAAGGATTATAAATTGCTAATACCTTTTAAGAATAGATGAGCTGGAATTACATTATTTCTTCCTAAAGACCAGGGAAATGCTGGGCATTTTTGTGATGTACACTCATGATTCTTCTTACAGAAGTACAAAACTAATTATCCTCAAAAGTTGTACAAATGCTTCTTAAATGGGAGTTCTGATATATTTGAACAGCAGTTTTTCAGCATTCTTAAGATTTGAAGAACTGTAAAAATATCAATGTAGTTGCCTGTGTTTGTTGTAACTTTAAACCCAAGAGTGTCTGCCTTGCTAAAACTTCATTGCACTATCTGCTTAAATTAGGAACTCCAAGAAAAACCCATTCATTTATTTCAGCCAAAATGCCACCTTGGTGGTTTGTTTCACACACAGATGTGCTCTGGTCAGACAAAGGATTGGATTGATGCTCCTGGGGAGTTTCATTGACAAAGTAAACTAATAATATTTCTCAAGAGCGAGTATTTGTAGATTTGGTCTTATTTTATAATACTGTATTTACAGATTTAGTCTTATTTGGGATTTTTAAAGCCCTTAATACAGTATAGCTCTGGCCAAGGGAAAAACCAATTCAGTGTTGCTGCTTTAGGCTCCTTTCAATGCTTTAAATTTCTTGCTCTGATTATATTTTCACTTTCAAAAATGCTGTCTCCTCCTTGAAGATTTTATCTTGTGCTTTCCCTTTTCATTGTGACTTCATTGAGACAAATGGGCACAAGGCCAGAATATCTTTTGGATGTTATTGAATTATTGTTTGGGTAGATGAGTCTAAATCCATAATGCTGCAATTTTGTAAATGTAGCTTTTCTCGCACAAGCTTCAAGGTAGGCTGAAATTCAAAGGTTTATTAAGAGTGTTTTGATCTTGTCCTATTGCATTTTTGGCAACATGTGAGCTTTTAACAAGAGCTAAAAGGTCTTGTCTTTACTACTTTGAGCCATACCACTCTTGGTAAAAACTAACTCTGCTTTTAAGTTTAACTTTGAGCAGTCATTCTGAAAAAATTTCCCTGAAACATTAATTTCTGTAAAAACAGTTAGCCAGAAGAGTGGCATTTTTTTTCAGATGGAGATTATTGTGTGCACATTAGTAAACTTCAGAAATAATAATATGATTTAGCCATCATTACAGGGGCACTTTGAGAAAGTCATCATGATATTTAGTGCTTCGGACTGGAAAGTTTGATCTTAAGTTTCAGTACCAGCTTGCTGCCATGAGCAGCAGGCTCTGAGGAGGGTACAATCAGCTTTTAAGAAGCACATTTTTGTTTTCTTGGTAACAAGTTTTAGATTTTAACAATATTAGAAATTATTCAAATTGAGATCTCAGACGTGGACTATGTAAGAAAAAATGATGCGCGAGAATCTGGTTAAATATCAAATCAGTATCAAAGACAGCTGAGAATAAAAGAAAAAATAACCCCATATGTGTTTCTACACAGGGCAATCTGTAAAAGGACCCCAGAACAGGAAAAGAAGAGGAGGTTCAGTAGAAAATTATGTGTCAAACTGCATTAACTGTAGTTCCCTGCAGAAATACGGAGATGTGTAAGTCAATATAGCAATGAAGAAACAGCAGGATGTTTCATGACAGTTTTTCTTCATTTAGATTAATTTTTAGTAGATTGAAGTGTTCCTGACTTTCCTCCCATACACTGTGTAAGTCAGTGTTGTATTTAGATATTGTGAACTGTCAAAACCTTTTTCTAGTGTCCCAGCTTTTACATCTTCTTTTACCCAGTGCATATGATCTGAGCTGGGTATTACTGGATTTTTGTCTGTGATTTTTCTGGAGTTCAACTAAACCTCACTTGACACCCTGAGTGCTCTAAATAGGGAGGCAGTGCTACATGGGATTAGAAATCTCAGTGAAGGTTTTAAGAATTGGAGGTTTTTTCTGCAAATGGAGAGCACCCATCTGCACCACTTTGCTAATTGTACTGTGATTAAAAGTATCAAGTAGAAATTGGTAAGGAAATGAAGCTTGAAAACAAAACAACAACAAAAAACCCGCACAGGTTTCCCTAGCAACAGTGATTTATAGTCTTCTAGATGGAAACTGCTTTTTGAGAATTTGCCCAAACCCCAGAATCAGTGCTCTGCTTTCCTCTGGGGGACCTAGGAAAAATAAGTAAAAGATTTTGCTAACCCTGGGTATGAGACATGAAAGACCCAAATAAATGGTCTCTAGGGATTGTTTACTTCAGACTTCAGATTCTGAATCTTCAAGCAAACCTTTGGAAATTGTGAGAATTCATTTTGTTTTCCATGCTGAAAATGAGGAAAAAAATGTAAGTCGTATATAACTTTGTTTCTATGTGATAATTTTGATTTCCAAATCCTTACAGGCCGTTCAGTTCTTTTTAGGGTATTTCACTTTTATCATGTTTCATGGCTAAGGGTTCTCTAGTTTGTGGCTGTCGTTTGAGTAATGTTTTTTCTCAGTCTTCCTTTAATGGTGCAATGAACAAGCTAAATACAAACAGTAGGCAACTGGAATACTGAACTTGAGAAAATGCCTTCTCAATACTGTGGTTAGTTGCAGGTGCTGAGATAATATTTTCCAACAGCTTCTGTTAAAACAGTCTTGAAAATATGTGACAGCTGAAGTCGTCTCACAGAAGTGCCAGACAAACAAAACAATTCCTTAGTATTTGCAGGATTTGGATTTCTGGCTCCTGGGATAGTTTTATACTACTGAGGTTAATTTTTACAGTATGAAATACAACTTTTGTTGGATTTCTAGGCTAAAAATTATCTGCTTCCCTTGAGCAGCAGAATAAGACGTCTAGGTTTTCAGGAGCATAATTTAAGGGTTTGCATTTGGTCTTTTGTTTAGGTGCCTAGAGAAGGATCCATGCTCTTCCAGTTGTACATACATGGAAGTCCTTGGCATTTCTAAGAGGCTCATCCATATCCTTCCATTACAAATGACAGCATGATTACAAGAGCTAAGAAAAATAAAATAATCAAGATTTTAAATTGGGAGGTATAACTAGTGTTTTTCCATCCCTGTGGCATTGCAAAAAGACCTCCATTACATAAGTTTCCTTGATGCATACTGTGCACATCTCTTTGTGCTCCAGATATGAGAGGCAGCCTGCGACTGCACTTTGTTAGCTGGTAGCTCTGAGTACTGACCTAAATTAAAACTTCATATGCATAGGGGCAGTGCCAGTCTCAGCCTTGGTGCATGTGATGATGTAGGATAACGGGTTGCTATGGTAAAAACTGTGGTGACGACAAACTGCCTGATGTCCAGCTAATATAAGGTGGTTTTAGCAAAATGAAGAAAATACGTTGAGAGAAATATTAGGCAGATATGTTGGTGAATAATGCTCTTTATAGATAATGAAAAGAAATACTATTCTACCTGCATTACTTCTCTTTGGATACCGAATCCAAACCAGATGGGGCTCAAATAAACCTCTGGCCATTTGTTCCGATCAGCGTGCTCAGGCAAATGGGATGTAATTGACAGAGAAGCATCGTCATTTCATTTTCTGCAGGCAATTTATAAATTTCCTAAGATTAGGCTGAATCACAGATGCTTCTGTGAGTGGAAGAATACTGTATTTAGAGAAAAACACAATTACGTCCAGGGAGATATCCCCATTTTTGTTATCCAGCTTTCCTAAATTGCCCCTCTTTTGAGAAGTATGCAGTAGAATGTCCCTCAGTTCCAAAGATTTGTAGAAGTACAGTAATGTCTAGTGGATTCACACTAGATATTAAGCTCTAAAGGAGGCGCATACAGAACTTGTATCTGTTGTTCAAATGAGCTAAGATAAGCTGTATTTTTATTAGTGCCTGATTGTTCATGTAGTAGAATTTTTTTCAACATGTCCTATTCTAGATAGGCAGTCTTCCCATTGCTCACTTCATCATATTTACAAACTAAGATTTTGTGACGATTTTTTAGCCACTGTCTTTTTCAATACAGCTGTGAGTAAATGGTGAGAGAGATACTGCAGTCAATGAAAGCAATTATTGTTTTCGTTCTGAGGAACAAAGATATTGGGAGATGTTGCCGTCAAATAACCAAGTGACAACATAAAACTCCTTAGAAATACAGAGAGGAATTAGTAAAGTTGAAAGGACACCATGACACTTGCATGAGGTTTTTACATTTGAATTTGACTTGAAGTTTTTGCTTGCAGATATTAAGCCATTTCCTGTAAAGGGGATTCTAAGATGTTCATGCTCTAGCAATGGTCAAATTATAAAGGAATAACAGCCAAAAAATGGGTATGTGGGCTGCAAAGTGGTAACACTACTATTTGTCTAAAGTTCTTAGCAGAAATAATGTGTAAAACTTGCCAAACTGTAAGAATAGGAAAAGCTTATTGGCATGGATAAAACGGTGAAAGGGCAAGATAACATCTAAAGGATATTTATTATAATAGTTGTTCACCTGTTAACCCCTTTTTTTTGAAGATAGCTACACATAAGCTGAAAGCATGATGCCCTTTTAAAAAATTTTCTTTCTAAAAGGATGAAAATCCTTACAGTTCAGAATTCATTTACAGTCTAAGAAGATTTCTTCTCTTGTGAACTCATCTGGGTTGAGAGAAGTAGCTGCAAGTTTTCTTTAATACTTGACCTTTTGTCCTTTGACACATCACATTTAATTGTTGGTATAATTTTGATCCAGGAAAAGTTATGTCCAAAGCTTCTTTTCAGATTTTTTCCGTCTGGTTTCTAAAGTTTTTTTCCCAAATGGATTTTTCTCAGCTCTGCTGCATGCTGGTTGAGGAATGAAGCTTTTAAATCCATAGCATATAGATGGTTGCTGTATTGCCTCTGCTGAAAACAATACTGAAGCTGGTGGAGCTGAGATTTAATGACTGCTAGGAACATTTCGCTAAGGCGTCCCAGTGCTTCCCTTTCTCTGATGTGATGTTTGCCTTCCTCGAGTCTCTCCGGATCCTAAGGCTGGCTCAGGCAGGGGTGAAGATTTTACAGTGGGTTGTGACTGTCTCAAATCATCATTACTGGGAAGAACGTGGTGTATTTTTTAAAACATTTTTTAACAGGTGTTCATACCTTGCTTTTTCTTGTCTGTCATTTCCTCATTACATCTAAATTAACTATATATATGGTGAGTATTTAATTTATCGGTTAACTTTTCTTTGTTTATTACCCCTAAAATGGTTAATACCTATTTTTCCAAGTTCTTGGCTTTTTATATTTTTATATCTGCTTCTTTTTGAGTTGTTTATATCTTTGGGCTCTCCAGTGTCATTCATATCACCTTGTGCCTGTATGCCTTCCACCAGGGGATGTTCATGTGGGTAGTTTTGTTTGGTTTTTCTTCATTTCTGGCTAGGTCTTTAAAGAACAGTTTTTTATGAGATGTTTAATATGCCTTCAGCTGAAGGGTAGTGTGTGGCCTTTGCAGAGCAGCTGCTGGGATGAACCAGCTAATGTTCTAGTGCTTGACCTTCCCATCCCTGACCCCAAATGTTCCCAGTGGATGCCTGGAGCCCTTTCTGAGTCATTCTGCGCAGGAGAGATCCTATATCCTTTGGAGAAATCCTGTGGCAATTACTCACACGGTGGAGATAGTGAAGATCAGCTAGTATCATTGAAGGAGGCCATAGTTTAAAAGATTCTTTGGTGACTACCAAAACCTTTGTGGGTTATAACAGACAAGAGCACTGCATTTTTACTGTCTCAGAAGACAGAAACTAAGAAATCTGGGTAGCTTACTAGGAAAACTGTAGAGCAGCGCAGGCTAAGGCACAAAATATACCAATCTACTAATGTTATGGTGATGATAGGTTAAAAAAAAGTTATGTATTATTTCTTCCCATGACAAAAAAAATCTATCTTCTATCTCCCTGCAAAACCATCCCTCTCTTCACTAGCTGCCACACCAAAAATACCCTCCGTAGAATTTTAAGAGAGAATTTAACAGGATTGAATTAGGAGACAATTAGGCTATCAAGCAAATTGACAGATGGTTTTTCTTCCACAAAAAAAGTAGAGAAGTAAAAAATATTGTGCCAGCCTCTAGCTATTGAAATATCAGGGACTGGATTTCTCTCATTTTTCCTTCTCTACCTCCTGTTTTCCTATCCAGGCTGCCCAGTTAATTCCCTGGATACATACATCTTGGGCTGCTGCCTTCAAAGCCTGACAAGCCAGCTGGTGCCAGCTATTGTTCTCTGCCCAGATATGTGGGAATGAGGCTGGCTTTTTTGATTCCTGGCCTGGTGGAAGTTTCAGAACTGCTGCAGTATCTTGGGCTGTGGTAGTTTCTCCCTCTGCCAGCTCTCTGCTTGCACAGCCCTAGGCAGTGTTTGGAATCAGGCCAATAGTCAGTGCACCTCCCTGTTCTTGTCCATGGGTTTTCTTCTGTCAATCTCCTCCTGCTCCACCTCCCATGTTCTCCACTTTCTGCCATCCGCTGCTCTTTTCCTGTCTCTCCTAATCACTTTCTTATTCTCAGCCTACTCCAATCAAGTGACATTATTTATAATACTGAGAAGAGATGAGAATGAGGACTCAGCCGTATTGTCTTGCACGGTATTTTGATGGATAATTGGAAACTGGAAAAATTTAGTTAATTAGCTGTGCTATGCATGCTTTCCATACCACCTTGCTCCACTGTGCTGATATGAGCCAGTGGGAAAAAACCCAAGCTCTTTCTGTGTTCTAAAAACTCTCAGTGAAGAAGAGTTTCTTAAGGAAGCTTGGAAGTCAAGGTGCTTTTTGGTCTATCTATTTATTTCTGTTATAAATGCATATTATAATACTGGCTTTCCGCAAATAATTAAGTGAATGCTGTAAAATGTTAAAGTATATTGCTATAAAGATATATGTTTTTTTGTAACAATAGCTAATGCCTTTATTTCTGTAGTACAATAGTTGATATGGTAATGCTTGTGGTAACTGAACTGTCTGCTTGGCTGGATAACATCCAGTGAATGTAAGATGAAAACCCCCTGGTACTGACTTGCAGCTATCAGCAAAAACCGTCTGTGAACATCATAGACCAAGGCCCAGTCTGGAGGTGATAAAAACCGACCAAAACCACAGCCAAGAAATATGCCTGTTCTAAAAAGGTGGACCCAAGGAGGGGCCATGCAAAACAGTTCCTAGAAAATGCAAACTAAAAGTTTGGGGGAAAAGTCTGAATATGTATAATTGTTTATGACTATGCATTAATAGTAAAGGTATGTAAAGGGTGTCTCTAAAATAGCAGGTGTGCTCTTGGCTGGGAGCCAGGGGTACCTGGCGCTGGGCTCTTGGCTGAGAGCCAGGGGTACCCAGCGCTGTAACTTCTGCTTTATTGTTTTTGTCCCTTATTGTCTTTTAATTAAACTTTTAAATCCTCACAGGCAAGTGTTACAAAGGATTTGACTTTGTAAACCAGTTACTATAATGTAAAATTACTGATGTTCAAGGTGTCAAAAACGGGGGAGGCAATGTGGGAACTCAATCCCTAGGGGATGGAATAACAGGGACTTCATGATTCAATATGAGAACCTTCCAGAAGGATCACAAGCCAGCGCCAGTGCCCCGGACGGAGATCCACCAATGAGATGCTCCATTGGAAAATGATTGGTCAGGAATGTCTCTGGCTATGGACCAATCAGAGTGCTGGAAAGCAGCCCAATGGGGAACCCCCAAAGCGAGCGTCCTGATTGGTGCTTTTCTGATCCCACCGTGGACATAAAAAGGGGCTCCCTGGGGGTTTTGGGGGCTTTTTGGGGTGGTGGTGTGGTGCGGGCATGGGTAGAGGCGGGTGTGTTGCTTTGTTTGGTTGTCTGACCAGTCACATGGGACCCAGGTTCATCCTGGGTGCAGCGGGCAGCTGCTTATTGTAATAAACAGATTAATCAAATTTTTGGGGTTCTTGGGTCATTCATAACAAAAGTGAACCTCGTTTTTCACATTTCTCATCTTCTTGAAGCTTATGTGGAAGAGAGATAGAGACTTTTGAAATGGTGGGTGCTTTACCAAATAAAAAACACTACTGTTCTATCTTCTTTGGAGGAGCAAAATAAATAGATTTCTCTATTCCACCAGCATCATGTTGCATTTTGAGGATTTGATTATCAGCGTTATCTGTCAAGTTTCATGTCTTAAAATTGTTGAAAACTTGAGTAGTGCTCTTAGGAGTCACATATGCGATTTACACACGTATGTCATGCAAGTGTTTTATGGGCAGCTGAATTCGTTCTTGTTTGTAGGCTGCAAGGTTTAAATTTTGTTTCACAGTTGTATTTGAAAGTTACTTAAGGTCAAGTCCAAAAGCATTTCTTTATCACTGCTGTGCTTCATGTAAGCTTCCGAGACAGAATACATCCTTAGCTTTCCTAATAAGAAATGTGACCTGTTGTTCCTGTTTTTTTCAAGACATAAACCCCTAATTTTCAGCACCTTCCCTAGAAATCTAATCAAATGGGCCCCTTTAGCAAAAGTTTGAGGGAATAGGTAATTTCAGGCAAGTGGATGTCTTGGCAAGTATTAGCTCCTGTCTGTCTTTACTATTAAAAGAAAACAAAGGAGAGAAAATGAAAGCTGCTAAGTTGTGGCCTTTTGTTTACAGAGCCCTGGTGAATGACAGTATTTCAAAGCTGAATGTCTCAGCCAATCCATTCCTGTTGTTTCTGAGGAAAAGGCATGAAGGAGAGGCCTTGCAAAGAATACAGTTTTATTTGCAGCATTTAGGGAAGATGTAAATAGCCCAGGGAACCTTGTGGGTAACTGCCTTGGGTGCTCTTTTGAAGACTGCAAATAACAATAGAGTCTGAAAAGTGAGGGAGAGCTCAGGTACTTGCAGAGAAGCATGCACCTCCAAGCGGAGGTCAAAACTTGACCCTGATTTTAGTTCAATTAATATTTTTTTTCTCTGCTGACTTCAGCAGATCATGTAGGCATCACTTTGTAAGTGGGAGATGTATTTAATTTTAGAAGTACAAGATGCATGTCAGTGGTGATAGATATTGTATTACCATGGTTGTAATGATTAGCCTGGAGTCTGATGAGATTTTTGGGTTTCCTTGGACTTCAGTGAGGTCTTTCTCGTTGTGGCAGAGGGAAATACACCTTCCTGCCTCTGGTTTGACTTAGGAAGTCTTGTACCTGAAATCACTAGCTATACTTCTGCTCGCAGGATTGTATTTTTAAGTGCCCTTTTCAACAATAACTTATACATTTATAGCCTTTTGTAGGTGTGCAGCATTGGTGTGAAAAGCAAGGTTTAGGTTAAAAGTGGTTGCACATACCTGTAGTACTGCACACTAGATTCTTTCAAATGACTGGAGTTTTCCGAAATTTTCCCCTCAGCATTTGTCCTTTAGAGGTTTTCCTTTCTTACCAAGTCTTTTGTGGTGTTTTCTACCCATCCCCCAACCATAGTTATTTATTTTCATAATGTTTTAGCCTTACATTAAGTGCTCTTTTGTCCTTGCTTAGATCTAGAAGACATCGCTGTAATCGTGTTTTTAAAAATTCTGGTAGGGAGTAGATAGGGAATAGATGCAGAGAATAGCTGTTTTAAGAGGACACTTATTTTCTGTACCAAAGTCTTCTTTTCTCCATAAGGTGACATGAAATTGAATGTTAGCAGTTAAAATGTTGCGAGACGTGGTCAGTAGCTAACTCATGTAAGCACAGTTAAATATTAGGAGACGGCAAATGTTAATTACAAAACCTAAGAAGCTGGGTTTGCCCTAATCTTGTCAAGATAGAGGGGACAAAGATCATCTCAGAAACTGCTGAATCACTCCTCAAAGGACTACACATGCCCCAGGGAGAAAGGTGAAAAGTGCCTTGTGACAAAGACCACCAACCTTCATCAGAAAGACCTCTGAGGAAGAAGAGGAGCCATCCTCAGTGCGACCACCAGAGTGCACAGCGCGTGTGTAGCACATATGCTAATGATACTAATGACTTCTGAGAGGTAATTTGTATAACCATGCCTGTCCCAAAGAATGTGATGAATATTCATAATTTAACCCTTAATAGTGTGTTGTAGGGAGTACCGGGGTGTGTGTGTTTGGAGGAGTGATCCCCCACACACGTGGCGCTGAATAAAGCACATACCCACTTCTCTGACTCTGAAGTGTCTCCTGACCTGATTTTGGGGCGATTCAATGTTATGAACATTTATGTACCTCATCTAAATACAGAGATATTATGCACTTTTTTTTTCCCTCTGCCCAGGGTAAATAATCCTGTTCTAGATTCTATTTATTTTACTAAGACTTTTTAATTTAATTTTTTTTCTTCTCTAATATAAAAATAAACTATTTTCAGTAAAGAAAACAGACTATGGAAAAGCTAGATGATTTGGTGATTTATCAAGTGTTGGCTGCCAGGGAGTGGGACTCAAGAATTTTTTGTCAGGTGCTTTGAAAAATGTGTATTTGCTTTCATAATGGAACTGGAGTGTAGGCGAGTGCGTAAGATAGGGATCTAGCTGTCTCTTTACATAAAAAACGTTCTTAAGAAAACATGCTGATACGCACACAATAATAATTAGTAATTATGGCAATTTCTGAAACAAGTGAAGATCAAATTTATCTGAAAGGAGTGCAGTTCCTCCTAGCTCTCTGCAGAAAGACAGAAGCTAGTAAGGAGGCTTAAAAGAAAACTACAGGCAATAGATTTTGTTCAGCGCCCAAAATTACTTCCAGTTTTGGCATGAAAAATGTTAGACCTTACTCTATTGCTAATAGAATCAATTCACCTTCTGTCCTGACCTTCGCTATGAACTGTGTCAAATTTTTACCACAGAAGAATCTGACATAATATAAAAATCTTCTCTTATTATCGTATTTGGAGCTTGTGCCAGAGCAATCAAGTCTAGTTTAGCAAAATGCAATGCAAATTTATAATGTGGAGATGATTGAGGACCCTGTAAACTTGTTATTCAAGCTATTGCAAAATGTAAAGTTACTTACTGAAAATGCAAGTTCTCTGACTGAAAGTTGTTTTGTGATGATATGTTCAGCTCTGGGAAGATTTGTGCCAGGCATTGGTAGAACAGTCCTCAAGTATAAAATTAATCGTATTACACAAGGTACTCTTTTTGAACCTACACAGATTATTATTGCTGTTCTTGCTACTATTTCTCCCCTGTAATTCGTAATCCACCTTGTGTGGAGCTTTTATCTTGTGAATAGTTTTTTGTGGTTAAACTCTGTTGCCCTGGTTTTTGCTACAGCCTTCTGTTTTTAACCTTGGAGTCAGAATTCTTTCTCACAGTTTCACGTAAATAATAGCCAATGTTTACGTAACAGTATTTTCTGTTTTTCATTCCTTTTGTGATAAGAGATCTTTGATTAGCATCTTTTTTCTCCAGTGGGATTGGGAAGGAAGTGACATGCTCTCCAATCCCTTGTGGAGTTGGGAATTGTATAAGAATGTGACATATGTAAATAAAGTGGCCTTTTCCCTCCTTTCTGCTGAACCTGGCAGGTGTGAGAGTGTCTTTATTGTGTTTTCCCAGACACAAAACTCTATATAAAATGGCTCTCTTTTATGCTACAGAGGAGAAACTCAGGGCAGACAAGTGTTTGAGTCTTTCCTCAACATAGTATTTAAAGATTTTGCTCTCTTCCCTGCATACGTGCTGTGATGCCAGGAGTAGTTTTGCAGTCAGGGGCATACTCTCCCTCCATTCCTGTGCCATTCTGTTGACCTTCCTTTGTGGAGTGTGTTCTGCAGTGCAAACAAGCAGCCCGTTTTCTACAAACTACTCAAAGTTTGCCTGTTTATGAGAGCCTGGGATATATAAGGGGATTTTTTTTGCTTGGAAACTTGTTTACTAGTGGGAGAGGGTAGTGTAGGTTTTGTTGCAGCATATATGTTGCCTAGAAAAGCGTCTTCCTCTTAAATAAAAACATTTAATTTCTCTAGTAAGTATCTTCAGAGGAATAGGTAGCATTAAATACGAAAACTATTTTTTTTGTCCATTTTTCATTTCCGTTTTGAAGTGGACAGTAAAACTTTTGAAAAGCAAAAAGGTAGACAAAAACATTTAACACTCTCCAGCAAAAAAGAAGAGTGTTAAATGCTTCTACTTCTGCTTCTTTTGACTTTTTTAGTTCTATGTGGATATTGATCACACATTTTGTTCCTTAGTCTAAAATTGAGACCTCTTAACCTTATTAATGGAACAAATATTCCTTTTACTTGAAAGCAAATTATAGACAAGGTTCATCTTTTTTAGCATTTAAATTGCCATTTATGATTGTTCTTTTGCAAGTTTTAAGCTCAGGTCATTGTGGCACAGAATGCAAATACTGTATTATCTTTACTAAAGTTGAGAAGAAATGAAATGTTTTTGACATTTTCCAGAATGGCTGCAGTTTTGCTGTCTGAAAGCTGAAATCTGGATGGAAGCTGCAGTGCCATAAGATGAGTAAGAAGAAGTAAAATTGGAGAGATTTTAAGTTGTGGGGTTTTAATGGTTTATAGAAACTGACATCTTATATGCTGTTTTGGGAGTAGATACCTGTTCTTCCAGTCCCAAACACCACCTTTGTAACTAATTGTGAAATGACTCAGCATTATCTCTCAGTATAGATTGTTATATACCAAAATCTGGCACCCTAGCTTTATGCCAGCTCAGGTACAATTTGTGCTTGCAAAATGTATTGCTTTTATTTTGGAAGGCAAGTTCTTGAGACAAAGGAATTCTTCAGTAACCTTTACAGTGGTTTCAACATTCACTAGAGTAAATGTTCTGTGCCATGGGAAGATGAAGTTGTTTTTTTTAGTTTTTATTCATTTTCTTTGTGCTGATCTCAAAAAAAGGAACCAGCTAACTGATTTGCTATCTTAAGAACTAGTATATTAACCTTTGCTTTCAGCTGTGATTTACTGCTGGTTATTTTGTTAGATTACTGGTTTTCTCTCTCAAGAAAATACTTATTACCACGTGTTTGTTCATGTGCACTGGATAGTCCTCTCCCCTTCTTTCTCACACGCTACGGTATCAGTATTCAGAGCCTGACACTGCAAGGCTGGAAATTCAGAGTTGAAAGTGTATTCAATGACCCTTTCCATGGGTGTTCTGGAATGATGCTGTTCCTGAGCTTTGCCAGGCTTTACCACCCTGCTGGAAGTTGGCATCCCCAGAAGACCAGCAAGTGGTGTCAGTGGCAGATGCCCCTGTATAGTGCTGCTGATTAAGCTTGCACCTGGATATTGTGAGATGTTGCTTTGTGCTGTGTAATCAGTCACTGAAACAGACTGGACTGAAGTCTTATTGCATTTTCAGTCTGCAGTCCAGCACCTGCACACCCAAGCACTTTGCTTTCTTTAAAAATACAGGTACTGTAGAAAGGTCTCCAGTACTCTTCAAATAACTAGAAATAAAAGGCAAGAGATCTAAGAGCTTGGGGAGGGAACAGACCAAGAGACATTTCTGATAGAAGAAAGGTGAGGGATTAAATAAGGAGAACTACAGGAGCAAAGGGGTCTCTGACATAAACTTCACTTGCCTGCAAATAAATAGCAGCAAAAAAAAGACAAGAAATATACTACAGGTTCAGTAAAATGTGATAGGTTTGGGTACCATGAATAAGACATTAATTCCTAGTTAAGGTTCACATGTTCCTTATGTGAAAGGAAACAAATACTTCAGGTTGCAGATACGTGAAAGATACCAACTTTATAACATGTAGCAAGATTTTCTAGATCTGCATGTACTTTGCAGAGGAGGGATAGACCAACATTTTTCATCCCTACATAACTGGTTTTTGTAACTAGTCATGGTAGCATATCAGTAACTTGCAAAAAAAGTGTAATGACAGGAGCTGCACTGTGCGTGTTGGACCCCAGAGCAGGATTTTATCTTCTTCCTGTCTGCACAGATCTACATGGATCTATGTATGACAGCTTCAAATAAAAGGGCACTGGAGTGTTTTTCTATTTACCTTTCATGTGGCTAGAACTGCCTGCTAATGCGGGAAAAGAGGAATGAGAATATGGACACTAGTATGAGTGAAGAATCTGTCTTTAGGTTGTAAAAGCACTGATTCTGTCTTGCTTTCTTAGCCTGGCTGCTAAGACTATTGTGCTTTTGTGTCCTAATATGGAATTTGAAGATGGAACTGCCCACAGTTAAACTATACCTATACTCTCAAGCCCACTGGTGCTTTCATAATCTAATGGTTCATTGTGCATGAAAAATTCAGATGTCCCCAGGGGCTTCTCTGCCCTCCCAGGGACCCATGGGAATCCTGCAAGCAGAAGGAAGGCAGAAGGCCCTGCATGTTGAAGTACTCCTTTTGTGAGCTTGCTGATAAGCTCAGGGAGAGACGCATTTCTGGGATACAGGGCAGAGACAAACAGCATGGATGAACTGAGAGCTCTTTAAAGATGAACAGTGCCATGGAAACCACTGCCTTTCCTCTGTGTTTGCAAAAGTATGTTGGGTATTTACGTCTTGTGAAGTCAAGCTCACATACCAAATTTGTGACGCAGAAGGGCCTCAGAGGTCCCTGGGCTGTGCCTGCAGGAAGTCAGCACTGCTTAGATAGGGCTGATGGGGCTCCACAGTTGGGTGAGCTAATGAATGCCTGCCTCAACTCTTCATGGTTTGTTGCAAGAGGGAACAAGTGTGGTGCCTTGTCAGACCTGCTGTGATTGCTGCTGAGGAAGAAAGCCTGCCCAAGCTGTTTGGGACAGGGAAGCTCTATCTCAGCTCTGGATTTGAGTTCCCTTTTGTGCCTTCATTTATCCAGCTGTAAAATAACATGGATATTTTGGGGGGTTTTTTGCACAAGTAAAAAAGATTTTGTCAGCAACACGTATGATAAGAAACCCTCCACAAAGCTCTCTACGTTAATGAAAGAATGGGGACAACAACTGAAGTTGTTACATGTGCTGAAGAAGAGGCACTGAGTACCTCCTTCTCTGTCCCTGCAGTCCGTGAGGGTTTGCATGACAGGATCTCCACTCATAATCCACTTGCCAACTTATTTGCCACAGAAATCTTAGAATTCTCACCCATTCTATGAAATTAAAAATTTTTTTTTTGGTCCTTCAACTCTGAAACATAGGGCAGAGGGTGTGTTTGTGTAAGGAGATACTGGCTGGAAGCCTCTGGGTGGATTCCCAGTCATAGACATCCCTCTTCTGGCCTTGCAACAGAGCAAGTCAGTGTGGCAGAGAGCTGGGCAGAGAGAACCTGTCCTCAGAGGGACAAGGAAGAGACAGACTATCACTCTTTGGTCAGATTTTCAGTTCTTGTTTTGTTAATTTTGTAGGTGCTAGAAGGTGATTTGTATTTATGAACTGATATCTGTTGGGTTCAGGCATGTAAATGTCCCTGAAAAGTCTCTCAGTTATTCTGGGGTTTGTTAGTGTTACCTAAACAGTTTTATACAGTATCTTTTTATTTTGTTTTCCTGAATCTGCCTGTGGATCTTTATAAACAACTGATCATTTTTTCTTGTTGAGATTTAAGCCTGTTCTTCTAATGTTAAAAAAAAAGTCAAAGAGACCAAATTGATGTTCCTGTTTACAAAACTGGAGTAGTACTTGTAGTTTTCTACTGTTGTGTCACATATCGCCTTGATGCAGGTTGAAAAAAATTAGACTGAAAATATGACTAAATATTGTGACTACAGTTTACTTTCTATATTTACTGAGCTTTGCGTTCCTTGTTTTAAAAGTTTTTATTCTATAGAGAAAATGAAAGCCGGGATTCTGAGTGAAGAATTGAACTCCACGAGCTGGAATTCCAGGAGAATCTTTTCTTCTTGGTTCCAGATATACAAATCTTCAAAATTCTTACAGAGAATCACTCCTTTTGGCATGTATTTCTTGGTCTCTGCTCCCTATGTTTACAAAATGGTGCTATCCTGCTTGCTTTCATCACATTAGAGGGCAGTCAGCCTCTTGGCAGGATAAGGAAAGGTTATTTCTAATTACAGTTTTCTTCATGCTAATGCTGCTTTCAAATATTGCTAACAATCCAGCAGTAATTTCAAACCATCCCTTTAGTTTCCTGTGACCTCATGTGCTTCCTTATTGCCTTTTGTAGTTAGTTTTTTGCATTTGAAGATACAGGGAAAACAAAAGACCAAGATCCATTGATTTTGAAAGACTTACATAGCTCTGGGAACAAAACTGAGCAGTTTTATGACTGACATTTGCAATAAGCCCCAATATACACATCTTGAATTCTCCAAGCTGAGAGTAGGTGTAAATTAGGGAGGTGTGACTACTGTGAGATAATTTAGTCTGTTGGCACCTTTGTGTGATCTACACGAAATCTTCTACCTGTATTCATGTTAAAAGGGGGGGGCTGTGGAGGTAAACTTGGAGAGTCCATGTGCAGAACTTTAGGGCCTATTTTATTCCTCTAGTAGGAATTGTATTATTTGCGGGCTGCCCTTTGGAAGACTCTGGAAGAGAGTAGTAATTTCTCACTCTTTCTGTACAGCAAAGGATGATTAACTTCCCTTATACACTGTAGAATATTTTGTAGAATATTTTTCAGAAAGCCAGCATTTTAGATGGAGTCATGGTAGTGAGGGTACAAAACCATAATAAGGATCTATGACTTAATTGCTCTGGATTATGATGGGGTTCTGTTGGGAACTTCAGTCACTGCTGCATGAAAAAAAGTAGGTAATTGTTTTGGAAAAGCATAAATCTCGCAAGATTGGATATTTAACACCAAGAGTTTCTTTGGGGATAGATATGGTTACTGTGTAAAAATGACTCTGCTAAGGAGAATAAAGCACCCAGTGTTCTGCCTTTGTGAACTGCAGAGATAATTTTAAGCACAAAACTAGTTTTTATCAGGGTGGAGAATGCTGAGAGCTGTGGACAATGGCAGAGAGAGTTTTATTGTGTTTCAGCTTCATGATGTAGCGCAGAAAAGTCAGAGCTGAATTGGAGTTGCTCTGTAATCATTTATCAGGGTTAGGAGAAGGGTGCTCCCTACAGTGGGAACATGCTGTGCCTGAGATCCAGGGGCAATGTCACTGGCCAATATATGCATGATCTTCCAGGAAAATGTTGCATAAGAAAGGGATAAAAAATTTGCTGTCCTTGGACATGGTTTCCTGCTGAAAAGGATTTGAAAGAGACCTTTCCACTGTGCACATATATATCTTCCAAATACTTGTTTGCTTTTGCACATTGGCAAATACATATATGGCAAATTCCAAAGAATCTCAGACAGTGTGAAGGAAGCACCTCAGTGCTCAATAAACTTTCAGTTAAAAAAAGAATTGGAAATCTAGACAAACAAATATTTAGACTCTGGCATTACACCTGTCCTACCACAGGTCCTCGGTGATATTTGTCATCACCAAGAAAAAAAAGGAATGCAAGTGATGTAAGTGCAAGTGCAGTAGCAATAGCTAAGAAAACTACACTGGGATAAATTTTACAGGGAGGGAACACAGGAGGCCAGAAAATAGTGTACATTTAGAAGTGACATAGAGAAATATTGAAGCTGGGGCTCTAAAGTCTTTGGAGAAGGGGTCTAGAGATGAGAAGCCATGCTGGCTATAGCAGTAAATTGTTCTGCAACCTTGAGCGAGTCTCAGTGAGCACAAAAAAATTGCAGACAGCTGGATCATTCAGGTTTTCAAAGAGGTTGGATGATTATACCTACCCGTAGAGATTCTCAATGATCTCTCACCAAGGGAAGAAGAGGATTTTGCACTCCTCTTTTTTTATGAAATATAACTAGTAAAATAATGCTGGAGCATAATGGAGAGTGACTAGATTCACCTAGTAAATAACATGGGAGATTA
Organism: Platysteira castanea; assembly: GCA_013397175.1. NCBI lineage: Eukaryota > Metazoa > Chordata > Aves > Passeriformes > Platysteira > Platysteira castanea. The sequence goes on from VYXC01000807.1 coordinate 63,489, forward strand.
AGAAGTGAATGACTTGCTGCCATTTCCAGAAGAAAACATTCAGGAATTGTTTTCTCTTTGGTAGGATTTCTTTCAAGTTCGGGAAAGTGGTTTTTTTTATTTTCATAATTTTTTCTTTCTCTTTTTTTTCCCTGAGGGACAAAGTACTTGGTCCAATTATTGAACTGGAGGCTTGTGCTCAGGGTGAGCTGAATACAGTGAAGGGCCATGGTGTTCTGTGGCATTCCTCTTGCTTGCTGTACAGAGCTACTTCTTTACACATGCCATTCGAGAGAAGTACTAGTGAGTGCCATGGCACGTAGCCCCCAGATGCTTTTCTGCTCACATTCCCTCTTCCCATCAGAGCCATGTGCAGCAGAGTTAAATTCCTGCTCCTCCTTGGGAGTTTTGAGCCCACATCTCCCGCATCTCCTATCTGTTATAGGTAGAAAGCACTATTAGCCCCAGATTTTTCTACTTGCCAGTGTCCTATTCCCCATCTGTGCTAGCAACAGAAATGCATGATGGAGTTAGCTTAAACACTCTCTGTTTTTTAGTGTCATGACCACAAGACAGATGTGCAGAAAATAAAACTTCTGTGGTCATAAAGAGTTTTCAGCAGAAGCTTAGTGAATAACTTGCTAAAATCCTTGTGACATCTTAAATATATTTGGGGGAAGGAGACTGATAAAAGTCATAGCTAAAAATCAGCCTTCCATGCACCATGTAAAACTTTAAAAATCAATTCTAGAGACTTTATAAGAATTTGTCCTATGTCAGATAGGCTAAGCTGAAACCTGTTAGGAAGGAAGTTATAAGGCTCTCGGTCAGATATGCCTAAAGAATAATAATAGCATTTAGAACTCCAGGGAAATAAAGAACAGTGGTAACTCAGCCAGCATTCTTCAGCAGAAGAATACTCTAAAGGGAGGGAAAGGAAGAAAAGAAAAACTACATTAGCTGGTAGCTCGACAGCCTTTGGCCTGAAGGGTAATTCTTCCAGGTGGTGTCATGCAGATGATAAATTTATTTTGCAGATTGGTCTGGAGACAATTTTTCCTTTGAAGAGGGATACCATTGCAGACATTTTTTTTCTCTGTAAGTACAGTTTTTACAAATGAGGAAAGCTCTGTTTTTAACTCGAACCTGGGGAGCCTGTTTTGTAACTGGAACAAATAGCGGAGGAATCCCTAATGCTCACTACATTAGTTATTCTGCACAGAGCTTTCTCTGTTACAAAAATATCCATGTCTGGCCTTTTTCTGAAAGGTGGGGAGGGGGCTGAGCATCTGTTAAGCACTCATGGGAAGACAGATTCAGAAGGTGAGGTCACATGTAGATGTGTCACTCAGGAATACAGTCCCGATCATGTGGAAGACTCCTAATATGATTTGAGGCAGTTTAATTGGAAGCACTGCTCTCTGACTTACCCTAATGGCAAACAGTAGTGTTAAAGCCCCTTGCCTCATAAGGGTACTATAATGACTAACATTTTCTGAAGTATTTGGATGTCAAACATGAGGAGTAGCAAAGAAAAATAGGTATGTTCTGGTTTGAAATGTATTGCACACAGTCTGTGCTTACTTAACTTAGAGCTTAAATGAGCTCTGTCATGTAATGAGAAGATCTGAAACGAGATCTTTTTAGTTAATAAAGTTATGTATTTTTGGCCCTTCCCCCCATCCTTCTGATATACTGTTGTTATAGCAACAGTGTTTCTATCAATAAATTCATAAGAACTACTAAACCCTCCGCACTTTTACCTGTTTTGGCTCAGTGAAGCTACTTTGATGCTTATGTTTATTTTTTAACCATAACAAATGTAATTGTAATTTCACTTTCTCAAAGAGGGCTGTGACAAAACCATAATATCAGCTGTTAAGTACTGATTTTTTTAAATACAACCTGTATTAAATAAGGGTACTTATTACTGTACTACAACAGCAATGTTGTATTTCTTCTTTAATGTTCCAGAGTTGGACAAAGTGAGCTTCACAGCAACTTCGTGTAACTTCTAATAATCATGGATGAATGGAAATGGTATGATCAAGTTCAAATGTAATTTACTACAAAGGCTTGTATTTAATTTTGCTGTCACACCCCCTATTTATAAGCTTCTGTGTTGCTCTGAGAAGAGACTCTGGAAGGAGGAGTTGTCTTGGATATCACAGAACCTGCAGCTCCACACGTAGCAATGCCAGAGCTTGCTGATCATCCCCCATCATAAACAACAACAGCAAAGTGGCACTCTGACAGGATCACAAAAGAGTCATGAGGAGTCCCAAGATAACAGATGGAGGTAAAGCATTGCTGGGTCTCCTAACCAAAAGGAATGGAGGTGTGATATTACAAGCTTCCCGACGGCAGACTGTAGAAAAGAGATTTTCAGAATCTGCTCCTGTGAATCCCAACCACTGCATGTCATAGATAAATGAAATGTGTAATTATTTAGAGGGGCAAGCTGTTTTCAATTTTTTTGAGTGATATTTCACTAGTGGGATGTGTTTACTCAAGTTGAGTTATGGAATATTTTCTGGACAGGTAGAGCAGAAGCTTATGCACATTTGTGTCTTTCAAGAGCTTGGTGTGGTCAGTTCTTTTCCTTAGTTGCAGTTGAAGTCTTAATTTTTATTGTCTTGAACATAACAGTTCCTTCCTGTAAAAATGTCTAGAAAGCATCTCATGATCAAAAATGAAGAAAAAGATGTGGTTGAAACTTGACACATCGTGAGAACACTCCATATTGGGTTGTGTCTTTAACATTCTTATGTTTGTTTGGGAAACATTCCTCAAGACAGATGTAATCTGAAATGTTTTTTCAGTCTGAGGTCTGTGACTTGGAACTCCTAATAAATTAATTGTTGACTACCATAGGTCTTGGGTAGTTCCCGCTTTTAAAATATGAAAAATGGAAACTGTAGCCTGATGTTCAATAAATATATTTATTTTTATTATATTAGTCTTAGAATAAATCTTAGTGAAAGAATGATCTTGGGACTTAGCAATTCTGCATCTAGTGATTATTTGTTCTTTTTTGCCTGTTAATAAACTGTTTTTCTTTTTTCACTTTGCTCATATTCGTTTCCTCTTTATTGGTGGAGAGAGATTGGTTGAAACTAAGGAGAGATAACTCATTTTAGAATGTCCACCCCTCAAATTGTCTTAAAAATAGCAGCCTTCATTGCACATTGCTTGGAACACAGTTTGCAGTTGAAGTGTTCTAGGTAGAATGAAATACTCGTGTGTTTTGGGGTTTGGAGAGCAAGTGAGGCCATGTTGAGATGTGGTTTAACAAAAAAAATGCTACTATTCTGAACAAATGCATCTGAAGATGTTTACCTGTTCATTGTTTCATGAACTATATAACTTACGGTCTCTACATGGGCTTTAGCAGTTAGTGAGCTCTTACTAGCACTGGTCTCAATAATCAGCTTCTAAGACTTTTGTGTATAATTTCAACCTACAAGAAGCAGTTTGAGGACCTATTTTCTTTGCCTCTTGCTTCTAGGCTGTATCTATGTATAGCAGTAATTCAGTGCACCAGCAGTGAACCAAACAGTAGATGAAAAAACTTGCTGATGAGGCCTTTACATCTCCATTGGGTGCTGCCTATCAGGTTTCTGTGGGACTAGATTTAGCCTGGCCTTCTGAACTGAGTGCTGGCATCAAATGGGCTTGGAAGCTGCTCAGAGTTTCAGTCATTGATTGACTCTTCTCTGGCATTGAAGTTTGGTTATACAGTCACTGAGTACTTCTAGAGGTGATACCGTCATTGCCTTCATGTCCTGTAGGTATAAACAAGCTGCAACAAATTGTAGTGTGTTTTTCCCAGCCTCTATATGTTTTTAACCACTAGCTAATCCTTGTGTATATGAGGAAATGGAAAGATCATAACCTGCTCTGATGGATTCGTGTACTGGATGCTTTACGAGTAGTACAGTGACTTTAGAAAATCTTTATAATGTACAATAACCATTTACTGAAAAAATCAGTATGCTTTTTAAAAAACAGTTAAATAGAGTTCTGTCATTAGTGGTATTCATCATTCATTGGCATTCACTAGCTGCCCCTGTTGATTTGCATTGCAAATTAATTCAATTTTTCATAGATGGCTATTAATGTGTATGAGCGATGTTATTCATATGTAAATATTCTTTTGATTAAATCCATCTTCACTGGCCAATGCCCTAAAATGCTTTGATGTTTACTATTCTTCAAGCTTGTGGGCTGGGATTTTAGCCATACTGCATTTTTCAGTGGTTTATGTCTGCTCCTGCAAAGTCTTTCATTTCTCCTCAACAAAAGGGACTATAGCAACACTTCTCTATCTAACTGGGAACAGTGGTTTCCTATATATTCGATTTTATTGTATGCTTGGTTGAAAATGCTGTTTTGGTGGATTTCTTTGAATTACTTGGAACACTTTCAAAGCCACTTTTCTTTCCTAGGTTAAAATTGAGATGATGATGATAACTTCTGAATTCTGGCAAGAGAGCTTTTCCGCATTCTTACACACTATTCCTAAGCCACTTATTAGTGGACCATTTATTTATAGACAGAAGGTAGCCTCCTCCCAAGAGAAAACTGTGAGATATTTGTATGAAAATATCATGCTCATTTTATTTCTATAGCTAGTGAGTATAAACTTACATGTTTAAGCAGTACAGTTGACTTGGAGGCTGACTGCCATCAGCTTAGAGAAGTCTTTAATTTTCCACTTCTTTTGGGACCCAGTCTCTAAGAGCTGGCTTGAAGAATGCAAATCCTCATGAATAGGTTTCCTTACACAGTGATATTGCTGTGTGCTATGCCACCTATAGGAGCAGGCCCTAGTTCAGGTGATGGTCATCATGCTGGTGATTCCAGGACTGGACAAATCAATTGTTACAGTCAGTGTCTGTTGGATCTTGCCCAGTAGCCTAATCAAGGAGGCTAGTGCACCTTGGATCCTACTGACAACGTGCCAAAGACAAAAGTGTCCCATCTCTAAGCAAAAGGATGTGTGTGCTTTTTGGCAATAGACCACCAGAAGGCATAAAGATTAGAACATAATTTTTCTAATCTTAGAAGAAACTCGTCATGATTTACAGTCTTGTAACTGGGGGAAAAAAATCAGGCTCTGAATATCTTAGAAGATATTATCCAATTGGAGAAAAGGTCAGGTTTGCACATTTACTGTCTATAATAGTATTTCTCTTCCTCAGTTACTGTTGGTCAGACTTGTGTGTGTGAAATGCAAATGCACATGTGGGAGAGTGAGAGAGAATGTCATCTCAGAGAACAAATTTGAGCAGGAATGGAAGTGAATATATCCAGAGAAAACTTGTCCATTAGTCACTCACCCTTATTGCTTTTTCATCTGCCTTTCATCTCTTCACTTGCATCTCCTAAACGTATTTTCTTTATGTATGTAATTGTAAAAAGGCTAAATGTAGGCTGTTTGTAATAAAACAGAAATACAACACTAAATTAGAATTAAAGCAATACATGTGTATCTGTCTGAGAAATGGACATAAGTATGATTGTCATGGTAATGAATCCATTGTTATTATGAGGTACAGAACAAAACTGTGATGGTTTACTTTGTGAAGGCACAAGCTGCACACTTTAGCTCTCAAAAATTACTTTACTTGGCTCTCTATAAAGAGGATTTTTATCTTCCTTTAGGCCTTTCCAGTTCTAGCTCTTCCTGGGGAATGAAATTAAGACACTGGGTGTACAGTCCTAGAGAAACCATTTAATACTGTTTTTACATTTTACAGTATGTTAGAACAACTGGAGTAGACTTGTAAAAAACTTGGATTTTTCAGTCTAAGAGACTCAGGGTGGTGATTTTTGTGTCAGTATAATTTAAGAGCTGTCACAGGCTTCTGATAGAAAGGGTGCAAAGTTATCAGTGCCCCCTCTACTGCTAGCACTTCCCAATTTCTATCATTGCAGCCATATGGTGGAAAGAACTCCTTTCCTACCCACACCTCTCTGTTATTACCTCCCCAACTATCCCAAGACTGTGTAACATAAACCCCACAGGTATGTGTCTAATCTGAACAGAAAGAAAGCCTTGCATGTAATTAGAAATAGATACGCTCAAGTCTAAAGAGAAAACTGTTAGTTAAACTCATGTATGACTTTTGCTGGAAAGCAGCTTGCCTTTTGGGTATTGATTGAGATATGTATCTGACAACATCAGATGGACCCTTCTTTCTGCTCAGTTTTCAGTTACAGCCCATTAAAAAAGTTTCTTGCTTTATTTAAAATCTCAGGTCAGTGCAATGTGGGACTAAATTAGGTACTCAGCTGAACTCATCTTGGATATGTGTGCTCAGTGCCATGCTGTGTTTCTTTAGAAATCCCCTGAAGTCTAACTTTAGTTTGGGTATATTTGCATAACAGTAATGACATCTCAAGTACTAAAAACAGCCTTCTACCTGCCAACTACACTCTCACAGCTCTACCATTCCCTGAAGTCTGTGCTGGTGAGGGCTGTTGAGGCGAGTTGTTAGCATCTGGAGTCCTTCCCCCTGGGTTTCATCCTTACCCTAAGTTATACTTGTTACTCCAGGATATATTTGGTTTCTTTTTCATCTCTCTGCAACACAATTGTCCACCTTTGCTTTTTCTTCAGTGTTTTGCTACCCCATATTACATTCAAATCTGCTATATATGGCCATCTTCCCAATGCTGGGTAATATTCCTTTTCTTTGTTAATTATAAGAAAAGGTTTTTCCACGTCCATCCTGTATTTCTTTAACTGACCACTGGTGAATTGTTCATAGCTGTGGACTTCCTAGTGCCAAACTTGTGCCCCATCTTATATACTATACTTGTTTTCCTATACTGCACCCTGTAACTGAGGTTCCCTAGGCCTCTGTCATATCTGGCTGCGTTTCTCTGTACCATATTTTGTTCATCATGGAACCATGGTGGTACCATGCAAAGATACAGAGATGTAAAATGAATTAGCCGTAGACACCTAGTCAATTAGGGAAAAAAAAATCTTGTTCCAGGAAACTAAATTAAGCTAAAATCAAGTTGCAGGCAGGTAAAGGTAAGTTCAGATAAAGAAAGGCTGGTAAATCTCAGTTCTACAAACTCAGTACAACACTTAAGGGCTGTTACTAGCAGTGACAGTAGCACATCAGATGGCTGGTTGATTACTGCATTGTGAAGATGTCCTGTGACAACTGAGTATGCTAAATTAAGACAATTGTTCAAAAGCTATATTCAGTAGGAATTTTTCTTAAAAGTGACAACAGCTATGGGAGGATAACTTTTAGTATTTCCACAGGGATTCTCTAACTTAGTAGTTTCAAATCTGTAAAACATCAATTTCCATCAGCGTGGTGTCACTGTTGATGATTACTCATCTGATTCCTTAAAAGGATGTATGCTCCTATGAAAAATAATTCATCAAAGAATTTTTAAAAGTTTATATAACACACTTGGCAGTTTCTTACCCAGTCTGCAGAGTCTGAAGAATTGCAGGCAGCTAACATTAGAAGGTAGTGTGTGTAGGTACTGCAGCATGTGGCTCAGTCAGTGCTTTGGGAATTCTGTGCTCTCATACCAGCTTCCTTTTGCTGCCAGGTTTCTCTTGAAAGGATACCTGAAGTGAAAAATGGGAAACAATATTTTTGTTATTCTCATGCCTGGCTCTCTGAAATAATGGAGAGCCAGGAGTGTTAATTTAAAAGTGTGATTTATGCAGACGTAGCAAGAGAGGCAATCTTCCCTTATGGAACCAGTGTTCTAAGTCTTCAAAAGACATAAGAAAAGAGGCAAAAGATCCCTTGGTGGAACATTACTGTCAATCTTAAAACAGGCTCCTTTCAGTTGCTTCTTCTGTCTCCCATTACTCTTGTGCTTTGTGTGAAAGTCATGAAAATTTGTAAAGGATTGTTTTCAAAAGCAGGCTAGGAAAGGTTCACTTTTCTTTTGGCTATAGCAGGTTGTGCTTTTTCCAAAGACTGCTTCTCTTTGTGCTGTCTGATGCTGCACGTTGTTGGAAAGAACACTCCAAAACCAAACTTTTTCTATAAATGTCCAAAGTAAGTATTTCAGCAGTTTATTGGTGTCTCCTAACAGACAGCCATGTTTTTATCTACTCTTTTTGACTCTCTTTAAGCTATGTGAGAACAGTGCCTAAGAAAATGATGCCCGTGTAATGTTAGCTGACTTGATGAAAGATATAAGAATAGAGCTGACCTGGACTTTGGGGCCTGATAGAAGGGAAACTCTCTGAAGAAGTTGCTTTCTTTCTTTTGAGTGAGTTTTAAAGCTGAATGTACATGACAATAAAATCTGCCAATATCCTGGTTACCTGTTCATGCAGTACGATTGTAAAAAAGGACAGGTATGTTGAAATGCTCACTTCACTGACCTAAGGTGTGAAAATGACCATTAGGATATCCTGCCAAAGGAGAAGAGATTCTTCATCTCATCCATATTGCATTTGGAGCCTGAAACTCCCACTCTGTGGTCATGGGAGAGCTCTGAAGAGGCAAAAACCTAAACCTGCTTTCTGCAGTCAGTTCTGCAGTAACCGAGACCTCGGAGAAAAAGTGAGGGTATTGTTCTGCCTTCCTGTCACAACAAGCTAAACTTGTGGAAGTTCTCCGAAACGATCCCATGGGGCAAGGCCAAGCCTTTTTTTTGGAAAGCTATGTAGATCTTTACCTATGGGTTTCTTGCTGTGGTTTCCAAAGCCAATTTCATGCCTGACCTGTGTTTCTTAGGTACTGATTAGTATCTCAAAATGGCACTTTGAATTTTTCTCTTACAGGCTGGGATGATCAGGAAAACAACAATGTCTGAAATATAAATAATTAGGAAGATCTCTTCTTTTTATTTTGTTTACTGGAACCAAAGATAAAACCTATGTATTCCTTCTTCCTCTACTTATTCCCCTCCTACCCCATATAGGTAAAAACATCCTGGTATTAATTCCTGTTAGAGGAATGGAACAGGTGAGTATCCCATGCACTGGAATGAATAGCTTTATGTAAATTTTTGCCAACTCAGTACATCCCATGACTGATAATTTTGCTTTGAAATAGAAATGACTGGGACTTTAATATTTCAAAGTATTTCACAGCACTTTTAGAATATTGTGAAGGGGGAAAATGTTAGAAGCTACCATTTTAGTGTGAAGAAATGTCCAGAATTGAACTTCAAACTTACGCAAGTTTGAGAAAATTGAATTGGATGGATGTTATTTGTATCCAATGCCCTTAAGAGGGCGCTTACTCACCACTGCTTTTGTTTTTAACATCATCTCTCATAATAATGTGATTTTAAAATAATCTGTTAACATCTGACCGCAACATATTTGGGCTAGTTATTGTTACTGACATCAATAGATACAAGTATAGAGCAATATTGCATTAGTTAGGCGTAGCTTTTATAATAGTTGTGTCAGTTTACAAGGGCGCCACTTCCACCCAGAGCAGCAGGTGCGAAACAGCTCCCCACCTCTTAAAAAAACAACTTTTCCTTACATAGAAGGATTCTGATTTGATCTGAGGTTTTCCTTGGCTATGCCTTTTCTGTGACAGTCATCAGCTGTAATAAACTTTGACGCTTCATCGTCTGAAGTTCTTCTTTGAGTAAACTACCGCCTAAATAGGGGTGCAGGAGAAGACTCTGAAGGATAAAGTACAGCTCTGGTAACAAAACTGGGCTATCAAGTGTCTATTTTCTTTCTAAGGCAAATGCTGAGAAATTATGTCCTATTTTCTTGGAAAGGTTCTTTCCAGTTACAAGTTCTGCTTGTTTGCAATCATTGGAGCAGCTGGATGGATGTGGCAATAAATGCTTTTTCTCAAATAAAATAGGATTTGTCTAAAGATCTCAATTAGTCCAGACCTAGATCTTTGTATCACAGTCTGTTCCCTTCCACACAGAACACGGGAGAGTGAAAGTGGTTGGTACAAACTTGGCATCACCGTAATTGGATTATGTTACATGCCACTAGCAGCAACTTCACTGTAATATACATGCAAATTTTGTAATACATAAATGATCACAAAGTTTACTTATGCATCATCTGTTTGGAAATAAAGGAGAGCTGATTTCTACTCCCCCTTGCCCCTATCATCCTTTTAGATTTGGCATTTTTATGTGGACTTGAAAGATTGCTTAGCTGGAGACAGCTAAACTATGCAATTTGTATGGAAGAGCTCAACTCTGGTGACAGAGTTCTGCTTAATTTTTAAAGCCTTCATTTTTGATATATGATTGATATCTTTCATGTGAGTCTGAAGGAGTAAGAATATGTCTCAGTGGCTTGTGCATGAACATGAAGATTGTGTGTAGGCCACAGACAGAATAACCACATAAGCACTTCACAGGCTGTATTCTGCAGCAACATGGGATCTTATGGTTGTAGACATCCAAGCTTCATTCTGTGAATTTATAAAGGCATCACTCGTTTATCATTTCAAAACGTGCTGAACGTGTGTATTCTCATAAAGCTTTGTGATCATACAAGTTGTATAAGTACAGGCAGTTGCTTCAAGTTGCTTCTAGGCAGCAATGAAAGCTGATCTTTCTCATGCTCTTTTATGAGTGAAATTAAATCTGTACATTTGTTTCTCTCTCACATATGTTTATGTGGCATCCTTCAGCTGAAACCAGCTAATTTATTACAGTGGTCTATAGGTGGGATCTGGCTATTTAACAGCTTTCTACACCTTGTTAGCCTTTGTTTAATATTCCTCTACACAGAGACCAGTGGTATTAAGAAGTATCTCTAGGATATAATTTAATTTTTGTATGACTAAATGGGGTATAGCTTCTGATACTGAAATAGTTACACCTCTTTTTGAGATTATGAAACATTGCTTTGTACTTCTATCCCCACATAAAAATGAATCTCATAAAATAAGCACTACCCCTTGTGCCTGAGGTTAATGGAAAAAGACATTTAATTACTTTGCCATAGATCTAGGGGACTGCTGTGCCTTTTTTTTTGTCCTTGACCAGGTTATTGAATATTTTGGTAACAAAACTGATGAAAGAAACTGTTTGATTTGGGTTTTTTCTTTCTTTCTTTCTGTCTTTCTGTCTTTCTTTCTTTCTTTCTTTCTTTTCAATAAAATCATCCATCTTAATATATATAAAACAAACTATTAATTCTATTCTGAAGTAGTAAAGGGAGACTCTTAAGGGTTTACAATCCTTAGAAAAGGTGGTTCTAGAGGCTTTGGAACAAAGGAACTTCTGCGGCCTTTGCCTTTGTATTTTTTTGCTAGTCCTGGGGAGGTCTTGGTACTTCAGGCATTCTAGGAGTCCTGGTCCCAAGTCCTTGCAGGTGCTGTAAGGACAGAACTGCTGCCTTCCAGCGCTAGGAAAAAAAGTGTTACAGGTTTTCTTAGTGCACTGAGATGTCACAACTTATTTAACATCGGAGAAGTTCCTCCAGTGGCTAAGTGACTTGAAGTTATTGCTGATGTGTCATTGGAGACATGAAAACAAAAGAGCTGCTTCCAGGGGTGGCAGTGGAGACCTCTGTTTAGTGTTTTTATTTTAGTATTTGGCTATGTTTTAACTGCTTACATTGACATTTCCCCTGTTGCTTTCACTGGAGCTCACAAGTGGAATCTTTCGTAAAAGAATAGGCTGTATAAACAGTTGTTGCCTTTCCCTGGGCTTAGAATTAAAAGCCAAACACGGTTAGAGGGGGAAAAGGGTTTTACCTCGGTATGTATTTAAGGATCCTCAGGTGCGCCACATCCAGGTAGAATGCACTGAAATGCACCCCAGCATGTACACCAAAAATGCACGCACATGATGATTTGCCTGTACAGTTATAGACCTTGCACATTAGCATATCTATCAAAGATTCTCCAATGAGAGGCTCAAGAGAAACCCCCATCCTGAGGAACCTTCCCCCTGGATGTGCCTATCTTGGTTTACAGAATGTGTTCTGGAGAGGACCTTGGTGTCTGGGGCTCTCTGACCCCAACTGTGAGGCTTCCAAGACGTTTGGTCTCTTGGCTTAAGGAACTTTGGGTCTAAGCCAGTTATCAGACTTAGGGAATTACAAGTATGTGGGCTAAAAACACTAAGGATACATAAAAGCTGTATAAAAGGGTATACAAGAAGGTATATAAGAGGGGTATATGAAAAAGCAAACAATCATCATGGCATCAATGTGGTCTCATAGTCACTGTGAAATGGTACAGGCAGAAGTGCCTGAAGAAAGCTGGAGTAATTACCACTAGCAAGCACAGTCTCCTATCAGAACACTAACAACTGCTAAAACATCTTCTACCCATTTTAGCTGGTTTTGTTGTTAAAAGGTGAAAATTTGTTTATACCAAAATCTGGAAAACTCTGGAGCTACAAATTGGCATATGAAAATTTTGCCTTTGAAGACTGCTTATGGTGAAGTGTTCATCATGCATAAAGATATAATGTAATGATACTAATAAAGGAGTTGCTCAGACATTGATTATAGCTTCATTAAGTGAGATTACTCATTGTGATCTCAGTGTTATATATTAGGTTTTGGTACTTTGACTTTTTCTTTAACTTAGTGAAGTATAAAAATAAATCGCTTAGGTGGGACAACGTTAGAAAATATTTTTCTAACACTTTGTGAAATATTTATTTAAAACAATAAATATTACCCTAATATCTGTTTATTCAAGATAGGCAAGCTTATCTAAAATAATTTTAAAGGTAACATTTTTATATTAAAAGCCTTTATTTTCATTAACTTTTAATTTCCTGGTCAAAAGAAAGCTCTTCCAATCGCAGTGTGGGCATTTTTTTTCCAAAATATGTAACAAAAAATATTCTCATGCAATAAATTTCTTTATACTCTTTCTTTTATGCATGTGTCAGAGACTGAAATGGTTCATGCCTTAAACATTGTTGTGAAGGAGTTTTGCCCATTGTAGCAAAAATTGTATAAAGAAGTTACAAGCACAAAGATGCTTGAAGATGCTTGACTGGAACTTTGGACTGTGAGTTAAGCTGACTAGATAAGATAAAGGGGACACTATTGTTCAGTTATCTCAGGTCTAGGATGAAACAAACAAGGCTGAGGGAAAGGAATGCATCCACAAGAAAGCCAAACGCATCAGAAAATAATCGCTGGCTGGGTTTGGGGTGGAGGAGACCACAGCCTGCAGATGCCAGGTTTACACAGACTTTCCCCTAACCAAGGGGGAAGGAGGAAGTTTCAGGTCCGTGTCATAGTCTCTGCTCAGAGGCACCGAACACCCACCCTCCCTTACACAAACCGGCCCAGCTGTAAAACCCCCAGCCCCAGGAAGGCCACGTCCACGGGACATTCACATGAGAAGCAGCTGAGGGAGTGTCATAATCCATCAAAGACTGGCAAGTGAGCAGCCCCTTTGTCTCAGGGAAGGGAAAAAGGTAGTCCATGCAGCAGGTCGGGCAAAACAGATGGGAACCTGTTGAACCTCTGGCGTTTGTCTCCGCCTTACAACAGATGAAGCTGGTGGATTTTGGTGTCCTTTCTCTTGTTGTTTCAGCTTTTCCGAGGTCTTGGGCTGGCCGGCGCAGCTCCTCGGCTGGTGTCCTGCAGGTTCTGGTCAATTGTCTTGGTGATTGTCTGATTTCGGACCAAAACTAAGCTGAACAGTTCAAGAAAGAACAGAAGCCGATGAAAGGATTGCTGCTGCAGCCTGCAGGCCAGGGGAAGGGGAAAAAAACCCCTTCTTGCTTAAACTAGCAAAAAACTAACCTAGCTTAGCATCCCAAGTTATCGCCCAGGATGGTTAGCTGACTATGAGCCATCAAAAGGCTGAAGAGGAGTAAATGACAATCTTTCCAAGAGCAAGCATCTGGACNCATTTTTTTTTTTTTTTGGGAGGGAGCTTGGTTTCGGAGGTGGCCAGGGAACAGGGAGGGGGGTTTTTGGTGCTGTGTGATGATTTTTATTTCGGGGGATATCCTCTGGATTGTCATGCGGGAACTGGGCCTACCCCAGTTCTCTGTCTTCAGCTGCTGTTTTTAATAAACGAGTTAACCTTTTTCATAGAGGTTTCTGAATCTGTTTATAACAGCTTAGCAACAAAATAACCCCCAGTCCCTGCTGCACCCAGCACGCTCTGGAGAGAGCCTTTGAACAAAGCCCGCGCAGAAGCTCCCAGGCTCCCGCCCCTCTCCCAGATCCACCTGAAAACTACAGCAGCCATTCTGGGCACAAAGCAGACGATCAATGATAGAGTACCATCATAAAATCACCCCAAGACAGTGAATTAAAACATGTTGATTAATGGGGTTACCATTAATTCTGAGGACTGCTTAAAATGGTTCTTGATCCATGGCTTGATTCATGGAAGGTTATTGCACAATTTAGAACTTAATACATTTCTCTCAAGTTTGAGTGCTAATTTTTAGGGTGTTCTGTATCTCACACTATCTGGTATCCTTTCCCTGTAAATAAGGAAATTTTTTGATCACTCCAGCAAAAATTTACACATGGTTCTCCTCCTTCCAAACACAATGCACATTCCTTAATATAACACGAACTAGATTTTTATTCTGTTACTGTCCAGACAAAACTATAAATCTTCCGTTATATAATTGACTAAATTCTACTCATTACTTTCAAAGCTGTAGAAAGAAAACAGAGCACAAGTTTGGATCCTAAATCTCTTTTTTTCATTCCTCACAGACTCAGTTATTAAATACATGGTCTTGAATAACTTGTAGACATTTAACTTATATTTTGTATTTTTAGCTCAACTTTCAGCACTAATCACTCGAGCTTTGTGAGAAACATCACACTGGAATGGTCATGAAAGAACCGTACTCTGACTCAACCTTTTTAAAAATAGTCCCCCAGACATGGATAATCATCAGATGCTGTGAAACAGACCTCTGCTGCTAAGTGTTTGTAGCTCTAGTTAACACAAATTTACACAAGGAATTTGAATTCCTGCTAATATTATCTGTCTTGCCTATAAATTCATGTTGTCAGATGTGTATCAATAAACCTCTCATAGCATATGAAAAGGAAAAATGTTGATACTACGACTGATGTGGAAGTTTTCATTACTAGGACTGGTAATTTCTTAGATGATTAACTGAGTTTCTTAATTTCTTAGTTTATAGCCTGAGCCATAAGATTTCATGGCAAATACACCTCTTTTAAAAATAACTGATGGTGTGTCACCTTACAAACACCAAAAAGGAGTTTGTCTCAGGATGATGGAGAATGCTTCATCAAATTCAGTATTTTTTTCGCAGATGCAATCCACTGAACATGCAGAGCGATGGTCTTTGTCATTCCTTTTTCCTCTTGAAGAAGTACATATTTCAAAAGACATCAGAGAGAGCCCACCCTGGCAGGTCTATAAGTGTGGATGGAGTCCATGCCTGGTGTCTAAAGAATGTATGAATAATGCTTGAGTCTCCTTTCCTGGAGCTTGGCATTGCTGGCTTTCCTATGTTACACTTGTGACAGTGGGTCTGCTTCTGGAGAATGTTCTGACCCAGACCCATCGTATCAGGAGCAACAGCATCTCCAATCCCAGCACTGGCACTCTGTCACCATAGTGATTGTTATGGTTCTCTCTGTATGTCCTTCAGGTCACAGGGGGTCCTTTTTGTTTGGGCCCACAAGTTTCACTTGGGGCTTGCCCACATTTTAACTATATGAAATTCTTACACTGTCTCCTGTCCCAATTGAAATTGAGCAGCAAGTATTGCAAGATACCCCCAGTGAACCCCCCAGAATCTGCAGTGGCAAGTGAGCAGCTTTTAATATGTGCTTTCATATTTAGATCAGCTGTATATTGATTGTAACCACCGCTGTTTCTCATAATCCCTAACTGACATAACGTAGTTTTTCCTCCTTCTCTTCTAACACAAGCTCAGGTTTTACACAAAGCCAGTTTTCTCTGCTTATACTCTGCAATATTTGGGCTAGATGTAGATTCATACATCTTGGTAAGTAGGGTTTTCCAGCTTCCTTAACCGATATACCATGACAAATCTGGCCCTCGTGATGAGTTTCTTCAATGTTGCTAAATTCAGATCTGGTCAGCTAATGGGTAGTTTCACATACCCAGTGGTGCAGAAGATTTTTGGTTATTGAAGTCAAGCCAAACTAGAACAGAATGTATTGTTTAACAGATTTTGGTAGTTCTTCAGTCTTCAATGGAAGGCCTGGAGTCACTTCACTGTCCCAGGAGACAGATCATCTAAGACTTTATTTCCTCTCTCTTATTCTCTATCCGAAGTAATGACTGAAGGTTGCAGGCTCTGCCCAAATGTGCTGTTCTCACAGTCCTACTGCAGAAGCCCTGGATGTGTGAGACGCCCAAAATTCCTGTAACACTCTATTGCTAGTCCACCTTTTCCTGTCACTAGGAGGTTGTCCTGTGAGGCTGATGTACAGCTCCTGGGACACGTACTGCTCAACCCCTTTCCCTTGTCACTGAGCAGCCAGGCCAGTCAAGGCTTTTGATCACTGTCACTTTGACTTGGTTTAGAAGTTGAAAGGCTCTGCTCTCTATTGATTGATTTGTATAATAGCAGCAGGGATGAAATAAGGACTGGCTTTTCAATTTTCCTTTCTCACAGCTTCTTGCAGCTCAGCAGGACTTGGTAGGATGTGGACTACCTGCTCTCCGTCCAGGTCCTCCTTGGAGTGGTGCTGTAGAGTGCTCTTTGCACAGTGTCCAAGCAGCAGCCAGCCCTGATGGTGGCAAGTCCCAGACATACTCAGCAAATCATGATTTTATCCATTCAAAGCTGATGTAAAGAGCTATTGAGGAAAAACTTTTCTTGGTCCAGCAAACCCACGGGGTTCTGTCTCTGAAAGCCACCTTCTAGTGGTTGCTTACTCACTTGCTCCTGTGCTGACACAGTGCTCTCACCAAATATTTTCAAAGGCAAGGAAGAGTCCCTGCAACAACTAAAGTACACAGAAGTAGTATTTTTCTCCTCTAACACCTAAAAAAATCAACACAAAGAGAAAAAGCTACTAATCCAGCTACAAATCTGCCAGAATTGGAGGTCAAACATAGAGTTCTTCTTTTTTTGAGGTCTGGCTGATTTCTAGTAATGGATTGCATGAACCTGTTCGTATGCTTTCTAGCTTGCATTATTGAGAGGTAATGAATTAATAGGAATATTTCTACAAAGCCATTTAATTTTGTTGAGATTTTAAATAGAGATATTGCTGTCAGTAAAATACACATATTTTAAATTAATTTTTTAAAGTTGCTTTCACGTGGCTTTACCAGCCTCCACAATTTTGAGACAGCCTGTATTTGGCTGTTGCAAAACAGGACTTCCCTCTGAGATCTAATATGATGCTCATGCTTTGCTTACAAGCTAATCAGAACTGCAGCAGACAATGCTTAAAAATAACATTTATTATGACGTTTTGCTAAACAGCATGTTTTTGCTCAAGCATGTAAATGTCAAGGAGCAGAGCTCCTAGCAACCAGTTTGCAAAGGTATTTTCAACAGGAAAAGAAGGTTCATAGAGTGTGTTGGCAGACGTATGTTGGTTAGTGCTCAGTAACTGACCCGGTAGCAGCCTTGGGTAGATAGGGTTTTCATTACCTCTTTAATTTTAGTTATTACCTTAGGAAAAAAATACTTAGCATTATAGATGTGCTCCAACCAGATGTTTTCTCGTTAGCTCAGATCTCTAAAACCAATCTAGACACCTTTTATGCAGGGAGAGTGGTAGGCAGAGAACCTTTCAAGATCAAATCCTCATATGATAAGATGAGAGAAGACCTGATAGTCATCCAGTCCATTTTTCTCTCCAAAGGCAGCATTTGTGTCATGCCCTGACAAGACTTTCTTTTGAAAAAATTTCCTTTGATGGAAATCCTGCCTTTCCTCTGACCATTCAGTTAGAAGAATCATTGTCCTTTTTGATAGGGAGACCTTTGCTTCTGCTTTTCTTCAGAGGTAACTTGATTTTTCATTTGTGTAGTTTTTAGCCTCACCATTCTGTCTTCCCTCTGTGTGGAGAACATATAGGATTGCAAGAAAAGCTCTCGTTGTCTAACACTGCAGCCTGCTTCCAGCAACAGTCACAGCCAGAGGCCCGAGCAAGAGTTACTAGGTTTTCCATTTGATTATTCCTCTCCTTGTGACAATTTTTTTTTTTGTTTTGAATGTTTTTCCATCTCTTTTTTTTTTTCAGATGACTCCTCTTTAACTGCACAATCATTGCATTCTCTCAAAGGTCTCGTCTTCTAGACTTCTGACCATTTCCCAATTGACCTATGCCTTTTTGTTCTGGTTTGAAGGCAAACCAGCAGGAGGAATCAACTCCACACANCTCCTTGTGATAATTTTTTTTTTTGTTTTGAATGTTTTTCCATCTCTTTTTTTTTTTTCAGATGACTCCTCTTTAACTGCACAATCATTGCATTCTCTCAAAGGTCTCGTCTTCTAGACTTCTGACCATTTCCCAATTGACCTATGCCTTTTTGTTCTGGTTTGAAGGCAAACCAGCAGGAGGAATCAACTCCACACAAATATTTTGCGAGAGATTCCAAGTCAGAACTACAATTTAATAGGAAAATTACAATAAAGGCAATAGTACAGAAACAGTGGCTTAAACTGACAAAGTCAGAATACGACCCGGAACCCTGTTGGTCGGGTTTATGGTAGCAGCCCAATTAAATGGTAGCTGCAGTCCTGTTGGAGTGATGGATGTGGTTCTGTGATCCCGTAGAAGAAGGTCTGGTCCTTCTGTGGAGTTCCAGTGGTGGTGGTTGAGAGCTCTGGTGCTCTGGGAATCCAGAGGTAGTGCCCTCATGGTGTCCCAAGGCTCAGATTATACACAGGGAGGAATGTTCGGTGCCTCCCCCAGGGCGGGGCATCTCACAATGGGATGATGTAATTCTGTGAGTCCTGCTGGGAAACCTTGATGGCCCCTCAGTGGAGATGGCCCCCTCAGGGTGGCTGCTGCTTCCCCGGAGGGAGTTTTCAGAGTTGAGTCATGCAGAAGATAAAGAACACTGCTCCACCATCTTTAACAGCTCATGTGGATGATAATAAAATACATACTTTTGTTACACTTTCCATTGTAACCCAAGACATTTTCTTAAAGCATACTTACTCTACTGATCATATTACATCAGCCCAACCTTCACCCAAGCTGCTTACGTACCTTCTTTATGTCCCATTTATATCTTATTGATCACATTAATGCTCTGTGTTTTCTGGGAAGTGTGTTCTGTTACAGAGAGCATAAATAAGATTTTTGGCTAAAAATATATGATATAAAGAGGATTTATGCCTTGCTTTTGAAGATGCTTCCATTCTGATTGAACTAAATGAGGACAAAGACACTTGCTCTTTAGATGATTATATTTGGAATTTGTAACCATGCAGAATATTTACACATTCCTCTCTGCATCTGAGACCTGTTCTCTTTGTTACTTAGGCTATTGTTATTGAGCCCTGAAAAAAACTTGCAGTTCTCTTAACTTGTGCTGGAAATGACCGTTTCTTTTGGACTAGGCAAAAGGATTTCTTTAGTGACAAATTCCAGGCCATCTCTGCAAATTTGGAAGGGGTGCTCTTCTTGCATGTAAAAAAAGGGCTCATGCTGCCCCACCCTGCTATCAATTAAGTGGGTGTGCTCCCCCACACAAGTGTCTCTATATGACAGTGCAAAGCAATGCATTTAGTATGGTGGCTAAAATAGGAGAAGGTAATCTATTAAAAACCCACATTCTCTTCACATTTTTATATACTTTGTTGTGGGAAACAATGCAGTGTCCATAAGTCTCCAGATGACTGACTGTATATACCTCTATATTTATCTATCTCTCAACACTTAGATGTACAATTCTTGAATTTCCACAGTTCCATTTAGTATGTACTTGCTAGACTTGAATAAAACTTTGAAAGTGTCTTTTAGATATACTACAGGCAATGGAGGGCTATTGCTGAAAGCCACACTTGCTCATAGACTCTGACCAAATAGATGTTTGAAGGTGATATTCAAATGACTGCAAGATTCAAAGGAATGTAAGCCTTGCTGAGTCCCAAGGAGCTTACATACATGTGCAAACTTTTCCCCTTTCTCCAGAGGAGGTCTACCACTCTTTGCAGGCATATCAAGAAGCAACACAAAAAGTGTGTGCCCCCAATGGTACAGTGATGGGAAGGATGGAGAGAGGTAGACAATAGACAAAAATGGGCTCACCTCCGGATGTAGTGAGGTGCTCTGTCTTCATCATTGAGACTATGTGAGATGTGAATGA
The DNA here is from genome assembly GCA_013397175.1 of Platysteira castanea. Taxonomy (NCBI): domain Eukaryota; kingdom Metazoa; phylum Chordata; class Aves; order Passeriformes; genus Platysteira; species Platysteira castanea. The sequence continues at coordinate 83,696 of VYXC01000807.1, forward strand.
GTCACTGGGTTCTGTTTAGGATTGGGATCAAGGACTGGTATTAAAAAGAGCAGGGGTAAAGCCTTTATTGTGATTCAGCTCTCTTAGTAAAGGAATCAGCTGGGTAAAGGGCCTGACAAAGTGTGCCCATACTACCATAGCTCCCACTGGCAACTCAGAGAAGAAAAAAGTGTCTAGATCTGCCACTACAGTGCGGCAGAAATCATACTCCTGTCATCACAGCACCTCAGACAAATCCACCTTTGGCTTCAGCTTCTCAAACTCCAGACACTAGCCCAGACACTAGCCCAGTTCCCTGAAGGTCAGGGTGACAGGGCCAAAAAGCCCAAGTCAGGATTATGAGATGTGTCTACCTTTTCCCCAGCCTGGGGTGTTGTTTAAATCTTTAGATTGTGCAATGGNATATCTGTGTGACTGAGAAAGCTTTGCTTCTGAGAGGAATACAATGATGTGAAGTAAGTTGGAGCCAGGTGTCTTTGTTCGAAGTGGCTGCAAAATTTTTAGTGGTTTGTTGTGCCTGTGCTGATTTAAGATGATACTTTTGTTTAGAGCTGTGTATAGGTTGTCCAGTCATATGGTACCTTGGAGTGTTTTTTTAAAGAAGGACTACGTTTCTGGAAAACCAAAACCAAACAAAACACCCAAATGTTGCTCCTTTTCCCACCCACTTCCTCCCTTGCACAACTGAAATCCATGGTCAGGAAACTGCCAATTTTTTGGGTCCCAGTCCTCAGCAAGTACTCTATCCTGGCTCTTAAATCTGTCCCAGTAGCTGAGAGTCTGTCCTGGACATTATAAACTCCATAAACACGCCTTTCAATTCAAATCTTATTAGCTTTCATTTGCAAAGAGGTTGCCCTGACATGGCAAAGATCCTGAGCTGTTTTTCAGACACTGTTGCTGCAGAGCAGCTGAGTTGGCCAATGGATCTTTAATTTCTTTTTGGCATCCAGCCCAAGGGAACATACAATGAGCAATTTCCTCAAACATAGCATCAGTGGGAAATTCATCTTGTTTTTAGCTAGCCTAGCTACATGATCTAAGCAGGGGATGGTATCATTTCCAGCTTTGATATTCTGAAACAGAAATGGGAATAGAAAATCATCCTCAGTATTGGGCTGTCTGTACTTCCACAGAAGCATTTCAAATGGTACAACTGCTTCCTTATCATGGCATTTTCTTAGAGGTTTCTTTACTGTAGCTATCAGTAAGCTGTTTACTATATACTGTGTAGTCTACCAATCCTGTGCAAATACTTTATTTCGTGGTAAGGAGAGAGAGTTTAACGATCAAAATGAAACCAGGCAGGCAGGTATTATATTTTGAGTCTTCAGAATCAGCTCCTCTATTATTAACTCCTTAGTGTCTAATTCTGATCTTTATAAAATCACATGTTTTTGTCCAATGCTTTTTTCGCCAGTCACTAAATTTCAGGTTTTTTATCTGATTCTTCTCCTTACCTCTTTATCTTTGCAGCTGTTAGATTGTTCAAATTATCTGTCATTTCAAAACCATCTCTCACAATTTTTTCTTTCCATTGATGATTTTTTAAGTGATGAAAAGCTGTATGTGCATTACTTGTGATGCCCTGGATAGATTTTCAAGGTTTCTCCTGAGCTAAAGAGTTTTATACAGCCTCCCACTTTACCCATATAATTGTATTTCATAGTTCCCATTGAATTTTTTTTTTCTGTTACCTGTTACTGTTGTATTGCCATGCTCTGAGAGTTCAAATATATGGCCTGCTTTACTGCAAGGAGTTTGAAGTAATGGTTACTGCTACTTAGCTTCATTCATTTCTTTCCCTTCAGCATGGATTTTTGGGGCTAAGATTGCTGCCCAGGTGAATCCTTGAACCCGTTATGTATCAGTGACAGAAATGCAGGTCATTATGACAAATAATTAATTCTCACTTTGGTTTGTCTGATTTCTGTTTTCACGATTGACAGGTGTTCCATACATCAGGTCTCAGTCCCTCTCAGTTGGAATATTTTGCCTGTCCATAATGTACAGGATTTTTGGGATAAAGACACTTCAATGTAGATGACTGTCCTCCTCCACCTCTCATCTTTCTCCTCCCCGGTAGATTCCCCTCTCTGGGCACGGTTGTTTAGGGTTTTTTGGCTGCTTTGCTTGAACACCCATCTAGCTTTGAGTTAGGACAAGTTCCTTTATCTTTGTTTTGCATAAATGCCCTTTGTTTTTCTTGATAATCAGCTTTGATCTTTAGTCTCTCTCCTTCAGGACTCCCTTTGCTCTGCTCTTGTCATATGTCTTAGTTCAAATGGTGCATTTTAAACAACTTTCTGAAATATTTTTTGATTTCCCAGGGCACCTGGCATTTGCACTCACACAGGACTGTAAGTGCTTGTGGATGTTGTAGTTTGTCCTTTTCCCTTTGATGATTTTGAGTCAACCTCAGCTTCATTCAGTGGAAAGAGTTGAGGAGCTTGACATCTACAAGGACCATGTTGGTGTCTTTCCTGCAGAAAGGGAAAACAGCTCCCAGTATTTTTGTTCCTTCTTGACCTTGATTCAGAAACAGAGGTCATGCTTACTCATCTAGAGTTAATTATCTTTTTCCCGGTCTTGCTTCACTTTTTGGGAACTTACTAATGTCACTTTCTTGAAAGAGATACTGTTAGAGTGTTCCTTGCTACTTCCTTCATCTTAGCTCGTAAATGTCTGACTTGGAGATATTTCTCTCTTTGGAGAAGATTTACACACTCTGATGATGTTCACTAATCTTACTTATGCAAAGCCTTAATACAGGGAAAGGTGAGTTTAGAAATTATCCCTTAGTCACCTTTAATCTGAATTCAATGTCATTTATTGTCACCATGCTAGAATCAATCTCTGCCAAATGCAGGGATGAACACTAACTTGTTCAGCTTCACTGTCCTGTCCCTGGCCTCTAGTAGATGTTTCACATGTATTTCGATGTAAAATTGCATGTTCATATGTGTATTTTTAACCTCAGGCTGCTAACAGTTGACTTGATCTTTTTATTTCCAGAAGCTGTAAATGCCTCCTATTAAAGGCAGTTCCTGGTCCTCTGCTGAATTAAATAATTTTTGAAGTAATTTTATAGTGACTTGCAAATTGAAGTATCATCCAGCTTTATATTAATATATCTGTATTTTTAGCAACTCTAAATGGGTTGTCTTATCTTTTCAACAAGGAATTTCTACCTAAGGAAGGTATGTTTTTGTTACTTTTTCCTTCTTCCTTCAGGGCAGCTGACGTGATTCCTTGATGTATTTATGTTATACACGGTGTACATTTCCTGTTGTAGAGGTAAACCCACTTCCTTCCTTTATACTTCTTTGTAATTTTTTAGTGGTGTTATAATTATTTTCATTATGAACTCTGGATGTTGTGTATATATTTTGAGAAGGGATGCCTAAGCTAACCAAGAATCAGAGGTGAGGCAGGCAATGGACTTGGATTCATTCCCTTCTTCCCATCATCCTAGTTTGAGGTTTTATATCTTGCTTTACATTTTCTTCTGTACTTGCCTCTGTACTTTCATTCAAGTAGTTTGGTTGCTCTTGCTTTATTTTGTTCTTTTATTATTTTGGAAATGGCTCCAGCTGTTTCAGAAGTTGTTAATGAATTTTCTACTTCAAAAGATAATATGAATTCAGAAAATAAACACAAAAAAACCAGCCCTTGTCTTTGGATTAGTTATTTTAGTAGCTGTGGCATACCTTCAGGGCAGGGAATACTACCTCCCAGCAGGATCCTAATAACAAAGGAATAGACAGCAATAAGGTGTTTTGTGCTGTTTAAAGTTCCCTTTAAATTCAGCTACTATTTCAAGCACAATTATAGAATGTTTGAAGCACTCTGCTGCTACAAATGCTCTGAACCAGTGAGGCAATTGTCTTTTTCTGCTCTTGTAACTTTTGTGAGCAAACTTGTCAGAGTTTGTTTTTATTCCCAAGCAGTACTACCACATTGCACATCATTGTTTTACTACTTATGATCTACAGAACTCTCTTGTCAAGAACAGGCTGTAGTTCTTCCAAGATTTTTGCTAATAATATAATGAGAAATAGAGTCTTTTCTCTTTTTCCTACAGAATTTCTGGGGTTTACTCGATGCTAGAAGACATAAGCCACAAAAATTTTCAGGAAGGAGAAAAGATGAGGCTTGGAAGCCTTCTGTCATTTCTCCAACGACCCAAACTTTAGGCACTTAGTTCAGTCTTTCACCTCCCTGGTGCACATCTCTGCTGCATTAAACCCACCTAATATTTGACTTGAATATCATTACTTGCATTACTGTTTTTATATTATTTTTCTTCTCTGTTTTTGATATATGCCCATGCACTTTTTTTAGTAATGTTTTTCATAAGTCTGTGCTCTTGCTGTTTTTCTCCTGTGTGTGTATCTTATTTGCTGAACTGGAAAACCCTGTTGGAGTATAAAGATCTGTGCCCTATGCACAGCTGCAGAAGAAACAGGTAAATTTTTTTGCCAAGAAAAATACAGTAACAAGAGAAAATGAGCTTTGAAAAAAAAATTCTCTTGACTTTTCAGACAAATTTCAGTTTCCTGAAATCAGCTGCTGAGAAAGTCAAAGTGAGTTATTTGAAAATGGATAGTTGTCACTCTTTATGTCAAAAGCTTTGCTTTTCTGGGACATAAAGGAAGTATTTACCATGTAAGATATTTGTGGGCATTGGTTTCTCTCAGCATGGGGCCCTGTCTATAGGTGAATGGACAGGACACTTCATACTTTCAAGCAGTTTTGTGTAGTCTATCTGGCTGAAAAGTAAGGGCATGGGGTTGTATTTTATAATAAGAAGTAAACTGTTAACAGCTGCTCTCCTGTCATACAGTTGTTATGTCCTTCCAGGTATGCCTGTTTCTGTTGTTTCCTAGGACAGGGATCCAAGCCAAGCTGCCATTCAAAGCTGTGGGTCAGATCCTGGACTGATTAAACTGAGTGTGTGACAATGGTGACAACATCTCTACTTGACCTGTGGATATAGATTACGGGATTTGTGTTTGCCATTGAAACAGAGTTAAAAGATACATTAAACCCATGGTCTCTCATGTTGAATGGGTGATGCTGCAATACACAGCCCAATTGAAAAGCAGTTTGAGATTTTTCCTCCTCCTTTGCTCTTTGATGACACTTTCAGAAGTGCAGTGTCATAAGGGAAGATTGTTCCTACAACCGTAGTTCCTTAATTGCAATTAAGATCCTAGAATGGTTAGGGTTGGAAGGAACCTTAAAGATGATCAAATTCTTACCCCCTGCCATGGGCAGGGATGCCACTCCCTAGGTCAGGTTTCTCAGGTCCCCATCCAAATTGACCATGAACATTTCCAGGAGTGGCAAAAATAAAACCCTATCCAAAATAGCTGTTAAAAGGCAAATTGCAAGAGACAAGTGGATACCTGTACTGGGAGGTGAATGGAAAGAAACGAACCCATTTTCCACTGAAAGTGTGGGGTTTGCAGCTTCAATGCAAATCCTGCAGCATTTCTGCACTGCATAGGACCTTGATAGATACTTTTCTTCACACATCCCATCTGTCTTCATGTTTAATTTTGTTTTTCATTAGATCAGGAAACACTGTTATGAGGGATACAATAATTTAAATGACCATTTTTATTGTGATTCCACCTTAAAATGTCTAGATGTTTTCAGTGCAAATGTAACAATAGTAAGTACAGTTTCATTGAATTCCAGTTCACATTCTGTTCAAACTTTGGAAAACAAACAGAACTGGAATTATTTTAAGTTCCTGGTCTTTTTTCTGTGGTTGGGGATTATGTTTGCTATTTCAGATCAATCTAGAAATTGATCCAGTGTAGTAAATGCTCTCAACTAGTAGATTGGGAAAAACTCAGGAAAACAGTATGGAAAAAAAGTGTGCCTAGAATATCTTCCCACATATATTTATTTTTAGCTCTTGGTAATCTGCTGAGTATTGTTTTCCACACTGATTATCCTGATTAATATCCACCAAAGATGAATGAGTCTAATTTCTTCTTCAGCCTATTTATAATTTGGCTTCCACAATATTTTGTTGTGGAGAGCTTTGAAATTAAACTAAGCATTGCATTGGGGAGAAAAGGTCTCGCTTGTTTGTTTTCAGCAAGCTGCCAAGTTATTTTGAGTACAAATACAAGAAATGTAAGCCTCTCAAACCTCTCAAAATATTTAAAGCTCAGCCTGAACCTGCCATTTTTCTCATGCTGAAGTTTCACATGTGGTTATCAAGGAGTCAAGACTAATGGAAGTTCAGTACCTCTAGTAACTGGTGATACCTAAACTTAGGGCCTGCATCCATGCTTTAAATGTTGTATTTACTTTTGCTAATTAGCTCTGACATTGTAAATGTGCTTTTGTAAAAGAGAATACTCTGCTTTGGGATCCTGTGCTCTGCTGAGAAATTTTTGAGGGAAATCTATAGAAGCTTACTCATGTTGATTTACCAAAATATGGGTATTGATCTAATATCGACACCCAACTGAGCCGGACCAAAGACTCTCTAACAGTTTAGAGTTAGAAAGTGTATGTTTATTCCAGCCTGGGCAGCTGTGTGGGACAGCTCTCTCATATGCAGTGCAAAGGTACAAGGCAACACAGAGTCTATTTATTTCCAAAAGTATTGAATATCCAAAATACAAATGCATATTCATAACACCAACACCTCCCATTCCCCGCTGCGTATGGTAATTAGCTTGAAAGTCATTAAGCATGCGTGGTTTGTTTCTTGAATTGGGTCAGTGGTCTTTTTATTTGGGGAGTGATCCCAGAAGATGAAGTAAAACTAGTCTACCTCGCCCTGAACTTTCCATCCCTTTGGGTTTTGACAATACCAATTACTCTGGGGGGGCCTCCCAGTTCCTCCCTTTGTGACTTTGAATGGATTTTCAGATGGGGGAAATCAGCAATTGTTTGTGTTTCTTTAGATCTATTTATCAGTTTCTCCGTTTCTCATTATAAGCACAGCTAAACAAACATAAAGTGACAGGTAATCAGTTACCTACATCTGGGAATGCTATCTTAAATCCAGATTCTCTTAACTAACTATTAACTCTTAATTAATTCCAGCCAGGCCTACTCATTAATCTATTCTAACTAATTTCCATAAAGCCTATCTTCAACTAAAATCTTAATGTTTCCTTCAAAATCCATGTTTCACGTATCTGAAAATACTTGCACCAAATGGTAAAAAGCAATTAAGGATTTCTAACAAGTCACATCATCCATTACACAAGCATCACTTTTTCACCTCATCTTTTCCTCTGCCAGTTTTTCTGTCCTTCTTTAGAAATATCTGCTCTGGTTTAAATGAAAATAGGGTGTGCGTGTGTGTGTAATATGTCAGATTTCTTCGGATGCTGTCTGATAGATCATAGAAGTTCTATGTGTTTATCTCTAGGGAATGGTGGCTGATGGTGAAAAACCATCATGTCTCAGTAAAAGTTGCATGTAGTTGTTCATTGTGCACAGCTGTGCTAGTCTGAAAGCTAATCAGCAGAGGAATTAACTCCACACAAATATTTTGCGAGAGATTCCAAGTCAGAACTATGACTTATTAGGAAAATTACAGTAAAGGCAATAGTACAGAAACAGTGGCTTAAACTGACAACGTCAGAATACGACCTGGAACCCCGTTGGTCAGGTTTATGGTAGCAGCCCAATTAAATGGTAGCTGCAGTCCCGTTGGAGTGATGGATGTAGTTTTGTCAAAGCAGTGATCCTGCAGAAAAAGGTCTGGTCCTTCTGTGGAGTTCCAGTGGTGGTGGCTGAGAGCTCTGGTGCTCTGGGAATCCAGAGGTAGTGCCCTCATGGTGTCCCAAGGCTCAGATTATACACAGGGAGGAATGTTCGGTGCCTCCCCCAGGGCGGGGCATCTCACCATGGGATGATGTAATTCTGTGAGTCCTGCTGGGAAACCTTGATGGCCCCTCAGTGGAGATGGCCCCCTCAGGGTGGCTGCTGCTTCCCTGGAGGAAGTTTTCAGAGTTGAGTCATGCAGAAGATAAAGAAACACTGCTCCACCATTTTTAACAGCTCATGTGGATGGTAATAGAATACATACTTTTGGTTAGATCTTACACTGTAACCCAAGACAACAACCATTTGATTACAGATGTTTCTGTAACTGAGCATAATAACAGCCCAATTAACAGTCCACCAGGAGCAGTGATGATGGCCTTTTTGTCCTCGGCAGTTGAACTTATTTCAGGATTTAGTTTGGCTGCAGGCTACCACATTTACCAAATATTTTCCCTTGGTGGCAAGAGATGTTTTCTTTGTTCTTTGAAGGAGCAGATGCAATATGAAAACATGAGAAAGCATGACTGAAGTTTGTTAACAGCAGCAGAGGATGGATAGGCACAATTCAGTTTATTTTTGCTTGGCAATTTACTTCATAATTGCAGAATTTTTTCCTAAACCTCAAACGACTCTATAAAAATAGAGAAAATATGCTACCACTAGGGGGAAAAAAAAAAAAAAAAAAAAAAAGAGAGAGAGAGAGAGAGAGAGAAAAGAAACCCAAAAGACTGCCTAGCAACTTAGGATGATTCAGTTCTCCTTCTTCTATATGCCTTTCCAGTCAGAATGCTCCAGTAAGAACAACATGGTATTTTCTGTAAAGATATGTTTACATACTTACCTGAATTGAGATCTTAATATAGTTAGCCCACACAGATGCAGATATTTCCAGTATTTATATCCTTTTCTACAGATATTTTTTCAATCAAGATTGTATTTGCTACACAAGAATATATTCAGAGCACCGTGTTCCTCAACTTATTTTATGTCAAGAGAGATGTGCAGGTCTCAGTATGATTAAAGTAGTGTTCAGTGTAGGAGTAGAGCTGTATGTTTGGAAACAGTCATGCTGATGATTATTTAGGAAAGTCATGCAACTCTGTATTTCAAAAAAAGACAGCGTGCCTTGTTAGTGAGAAAGCAGCAGAAAGGTGTGTGTGTTCTGGGTGTCTCCCTGCTGTTTGTTACCTGTTAGAGATGTACCATTCTATGTCTACCAGAATAAGGGGTTGTAACAACATTTAGTCTTGGTACTCAAACTGATTTTGGTAGCTTCTGACATTCCCACTAACAGATTTCAGTGAGTTTGTAGGACTTCCGTGCTGGTTGCAGCATTGTCAAGACTATAAATCACTACTTTCTTTAAATTTGTTTCGTTATATAGCTGTTCAACATGGAACAGACAATTTCGCTGTCTTGAGCAGGACCTCAGTGTTCCCTGTGCAAACACATCTCTGGCTGATGTGACATTTCTCAAACCACTGCCTATTTCATCCCTGTTAGCTGTAGGGGTTCACACCTTCACAAAAGGAAAAGCCCAAAATCTTAGTCATAGACAGACACAAGGCTGTTAAAGAAGAATCATTGTTGCCTCATTTCACTTTGGCAAGCCTGGACCTCTCTCCCATGCAAAATTGCACAAAAATCTTGCTATACAACTGGGAATTAGACCTTGAATGAACTAGAAACTTATCCTCCCCCTTGCATCTTCAGTTTGCTGATTTTACATTCTGTGCCACTGTTCTCTGATAAACCCAAACTCAGCCCTGTCTTAGTGCCTTAATATCTGCATTTTTCTAAGTTGAATGTGTAAATTTTGAAATGCCATTGCTTTTGCAGTTTTGGTGGTTTGACCATGTTGTAAGCAATTGAAAATATCATCTTATAAAGGGACCTGTTGGTGAATTGTAGTTGCAGTAACTACATACTCGATTGCCTACGGTTCCTTGTAAGAATAACAGTAATGGGATGAAAGAACAAATTGACAGTGATCTCCTTCCATGGTGATAGAAAAATCTTGCTGGTTTCATGAATTATGCCATGTAAGGACTAACACACCAGAAATGGTGATCTCATGGCTTTTCTCATTTTCATCACTTCTGTTACCTGCAGAAGTGTTTGAGATAGCTGCTTTCTGACCCCTTCAAGAGAGGCTTATTCTGTTTGTCCAGCCCTGAAGTTTTCATCATTGTTCAATGTGAGCTTTAATTTAGATTATTTTCTCTTTTGGAAAGTCAATTTTCCTATGTTAAGTCCTGAGCACTTTTGCACTCACAGTCATTTCAGTGTAATTTATTCATATTCACTCAAATCAAAAAAAACCTTGCTCACTTGGTTTTCCTCCACTGAAAGTTAGAAGATGCTCTCACAAACATGCTCATTACCCTCGGGAATTATGTCCAATAAACCTCTTCTCCCACTGAGACCTCTGGTGCAGCCACATCCAAGAGTTACTTGTTTTCATGAAAGGGGTCAGTTTGCCAGAAAACTCCCCTCTCTGCACCTGTTGAATCATGCTGCTATCACTGGTCCTCAGTGTGGTCTGGTGTTCCTAACAGCACATCTAACAGGCACACAGCCTTGGATATCACCAGCCCAGTGTAGCTCTGGAGAATTATACTGAGACCAAAGAACAATCACAAAATTTGGACCAGACCTTTGGCACTGCTGTTCCACAAAATGTACTCAGCCTGCCAACAGTCTAGCATGGAGAGGTGTAACCTCCCTTACAGAAGCTGTTTTCCTACCTTCTAGTGACTTTGTGTGTCTGAGAGCAAGTGCGATTTTTAAGTCCCACTGAATTAAACACTGGGCTTAAAAGACTGGCATGCTGCTACTGTGTGGAGTAAACTCAAATATGGTGCCAAGAGGAGCCCTGACGGCTGACTGAGGTGCAGGTAGTCAGCTCTGTGCTGGTGGAGTGGGATCTCCTCCTTCTTATGCCTTTATATCCTGCTTGCAACTGCCTCTGCAGGCAGAGAAGCAGCAACCAAATGTGGCAGAGACACGCATGACTTCTTGAGGTTGATCTGTAAGGGTTGAGAGCCACACAGCAGCACTGTGCAGAGTGAAAAGTCCAGCTCTCTGCTATTTGATTTCAGGCATTTTTTCTGAAGTTCTGCTCTAGTCTGTATTGTTCTCAGAGAAGAATAATTAAGAAGTTATTTGGAGGCCATTACTAAGATGTATATGCACAGATAAACCAGCAACCACTGGTGGAGAAGAGAGTGCCTCAAATGCCTCTTTTCATTTTGCTGATCCACTCTTCTCTCTCTAGTTGAACTAAAGCAATGGCATTGTTCTTCAATTATTTTTCTCCAAAATCCAGAGATCTTATGTGTGCCTCTTTGCCCATGCCAGAGAAATTGGATGAAACAGAGGAAAGGACAGACTGACTTGGAGCCATCGGTATACCAGTATAGTTTGGTTGGCAATCAACTTGATACTGACAGAACTCTCAGCCCTTTGGCTCCAATTCATTGCCATGTCTGTTGTCCTGCTTAAAAACAAAAATGATATTGCTGCCATTTAAGCTGCAACTTTTCATCTGACATAATTTCTGTTGAAAAGACATTTCCTTTACTACAATTTTCTGTATAAACACAGATTTTGAGAAAGGCAAGAAAACTTGAAACTACCTTAAGAGCAGCCAGTTAAGTTATGGATAAAAATTCATGCTTAAAAAATTCCTCAACAAATAGGATGTTGCTCACCTACCAACTCTGTCACCACTACTTCATGGGTTGATGGAGATAGTTGAATCGGGGAAGAGAACTTTATTCAAAAGTATTTTGTTATGAAACTGACATTTTTCTGGGTCATGTTATCCCTGAGGGCTAAATGATGATGGGAAATGGTTTTGATCAGAGAACGGGCACAGAGGATCTCTTAGTGCAAACCCTTCTAAAGGTGACTGCATATGAGTGCGTATTCATTCTCCCGATGCTGGTTCTTGATTCAGATGTGACATTTAAAATAGAGAACTGGAAAATCCTAGGACAGAATGGCAGCATGGCATAACAACTTTAGATATGGTACCAAAAGGATTGAAAAAAATCAGTATGTTGTGTTGCTCTTGTGCAGGAGTTAATTAAAAGAAGAGAGGATCAAGTGCTCCTCCTCACTCAGAGCCCTGGTTTACTGCCCTACCAGATGCTCTGCCTCCTTTCCTTCTTGATATAACCATGACTGAAGCAGCAAATTTCCCCTACAGATTGTGTATGCAGCTGTCTGCTGTGGTCATGAGGATCAGGGGAAGCCCTGCTGACTCTCAGTGGTTCTGTGTCTGGACACAAAAGGACTTCTGTGGCTCGTTCTCTCACACATAGCTTCAAGTTGTTTTTTGCAAATCCATATCATTCCTGATTGTCTTTACAGGACAGTCCTGCCTGTCAGAGTAGGTTATGCTTCTCCTCTACAACCACTGAGTAATCTTTCTCAGGAATCCTGCACCCAAAACTCTTCCTGGTATGGACCACACATGGCTTTGAGGAACTTGCTGTAGGAATAGATATGGAATTTGCTATAGAAGTGTGAAAACTCACATGCTGGATTACTTTCACAGAATTTTAGTAATCTCTCAATGCCAACAAAGGAATGAAAAGGAGCCTTGGAACAACTACTGGGCTCTTTTAGCTAGGAAATCAAAAATGCTCTGTTTGTACAGAACAGTGCTTCAGATCACCAAGGTTTGCAAATCCACCGCACATCCTCATAATCAGGTTGAGGTTTAGTAGTGATATATAAGAAACATCTTCCTGGAGGTGATACTTATTTTTAATTATTTTTAATTATTTTTAATTCTTTTTAATTCCCTTTGTTCTGTTGTCAAAACTGTCCCATTAAGCAGCTATTGTACAGAAGGATCATTTTCTGCCGTTTTGACACCTTCAGCTGCAAGCACCACTGCTGTGTTTTGGGGCACGAGAGACTTCTGTTAGGCCAGCTTGATTCCTTATTATTTCTTCTAAGTTCTGCTTTGGAGGTTCTAGAGATATGTATTGAATTCTGATTATAATTTTCTTTCACTTGTAAAAATAAGCAATGTGAGAGTACAAACAGTCTGCCTGGCTTTAAAAAAGAAGTATCAGCACTATTTTAGTTCATAGTCACAAGGTTGTTTTCCCCCTTCTCAGTTTTTAATGAGACAAGCTTATATAGCACAAAATTATATTTAAAAAGCATTTTAATTCAGCTTGATTGGAGTATCATTAAGAATTTTCACGATTTACACTTATATATGTAGAAAGAACTGGAAACAAGAATTACGCAGTGGCATAATCTTTTAATGGCTGCTTCTATTTTGATTTCATTTGCTTAGAATAATAGCTAAAATCTTATGTGGTCAGAGAAAGCATCACTTATGGTTCAGTGCTCAAAGGGATAAATAAGTTCAATTCCATGCAAGCTTTATTAGACGGATTTGTTCAATGTCAAATCAATATTTTGGTTGTTTTTAACTAGAAATACTCAAGCAGTATTGATGGCTAACAAGTTATCAATGGACTGAAATGAATCCTTGGCAAAAAAAATGAGTTCACAATGAACAAAGGATCATTGTGGGGTCATTGTTAAGTATCTTGATTATCTCAGGATATCTCAAGATAACCAGTTATTCATCTTCTGAAGTATTCTTCTGCTTTTTAGAGCTGACAGCTTTTAAAGACATCAGCAATTTAGGCTGAACACTCATAGTAAGGGCAAGGTACTGAAACATCTTTTTCTACAGGATGCATTCAAAAAACTTTTTGTGTTACCTATGAACTATGTATAGATTAGGTAATACTGCGTTTTTATTGGGTTTTAGTGCATTTAGAGTAATTAATTTCCTTTTTCTCTCTGCAGGTTACACTATGTCTGATGTTTGAATAAAACAAAGATATGAATTAAAAAAAGGGTAGCATTTTAAAAGAATTTGGGGGTAAAAAAAAATTCTCAAAACTACAAGGTAAACTCCCTCTTCTAGTGCTTTTGGGTGCATTTACATGGTCTCATCAAAACAAATGCTGTCTGTGTGTGCAGCTGTAAGATCTTTCATTAGTCAGATTTGATGTTCTGAAGAGAAGCTGCGAAGATTAATTTCTTTCCATCTCTTTCACTGCACAAACAGATCAGTTTTATTATTTATTCAGCACAGTCTTCACATTATTTGATAATGGAGCTGCTGATGTTTACTCCATGAAACCAATTGTCTTGTGAAGGTAGGTGGCATAAAGACATGTGCTGGGGTTTTTTTGTAATGGCAGTTTTCCTGTGAAAATAGCAGCACACTGACACTCAGGTTCATAAATGCATGCTAGTCAGAGCTTTATGCTATACAATCATTTGTAAACTAAAAAATAACAAACCAGACCAGGCAAAGATCTCCACAAGTAGTGAGTATCGTTCAGGTAATGATACCAATTTGAAATAGATGCTACTGAAAAATCCGTGGCGTGTAAGTAGCTGCCATTTCCAAATGTCATGGAATTCTTTGTCCTCAGAGGGAGACCGTAAAGCTTAGATTAGATTAACTTTAAATTCAATATGTCCTGCTCTGGTGATATATCCAGGCTTAGAGTTAAAACAGAGAGTGTATTTTGAGCCTGTAAGTCAGTTTTTCACTAACAATCTTGCAAGATTGTTAATGATTTGGGTGAATTGTTTAATATACTTTTGCATATTTTTCAACCAATATTTTTTAGTAAGTCTTATTTTTCTTGATAGATTAATTTACTACAATAACGTGGGTACTAAATTTCAGCTAAAATATATTAACTTGCCATTTTGTGGCATGTTAAGAAATGAGCCAGATCTAAAGAAGAGGTGTGTATAAAAACTGCAGTTTCTTTCACGGTGTAACACAGATACCCACCCCAAGATTAACACATTAAACATAGATTTACCACTTTCTCTTTGCACTGGCATTCTCAAAAAACTGATAAGAAATAACGGTGGTGTGTATTTTTAAACAGATATTGATACAGATGCATGCAATAACCTAATATGCATCTTTACTGGACTTTTTAAATGATTTGCCAAATTCTAAGAGATTTCTAAGGCTACATAAAGCAAACTGAGCAAAGTGCTCCTCTTTGTTTGTCAGTACTAGGAGATAATGTTATGTTTGGACTTGGTTGCTATACTATTTCCTGGATAAAAGTTTTTATTAAACAAAGGGGTTTTCTGAGCTTTATTTCCCCTTGAGGGACTGCAGGAGAGAGTCAAATTGTTTCTAAAAGTGTTTTGTGCTCACTACAGATTGCTGCCTGGCTGCATTGGACATGCCTCAACAGACAGCATGAGGGGCTACTCCTTTGCTTCTCTTCATTCCTTCACTTCATTGAACCATTTCTGCCTGTGTTGAAGAAGAAATTAAAAATGCTAGTTTAAGCAGGATTTTTGTTAAACTTGATAGAGAAGACAAAGAGATAAGTAAGGAAACAGGAAGAAAAAATGTCTTTTTTTTGTCCATGGACCAGGATAGGAGTAAAATCCCATTGTCTTGATTCTCAGCCTTGTGTTTTGCCTTAAAACTGCACAAATTGGCTCCCTTGACAAACCTCAGATGTCATGAATTTTAGGTATGAAAAATTTTCTGCTTATCTCCTCCCTCCTTTCTTGGGCTGGCCAAGGCATACAGGCTGTAGGTTAATTGCTTCATCTCCAATAATGAGAAAGGCACAAGAGCCCCAAGCAGAAGCAGTTGGAGGATCTCCCAAGATATGCCTTTCTGCACAACATCAATGTCTCGGACTGTAGAGCTTTTTTCGCTCAATGTCTAATTCTCTCTAATCATATAAGGCAGTGTGACCCAGCAGTCATCTTTTTGACTTTTTGTTAGCCTTTCCTGCTTGACTTGGATATTTTAGTGTTGTTCAGAGACATCAAATGTTTTGATGGCTCAGAGTAAGACATGCAATTAAGTGTTAAAAAACCCATTCCTATGATAGAGGACCTTTTAGTTTGCCCAGCCAGGAGCTATAACTCAAGCAGCACAACAAATTAATATCTCATTGATGGCTTCTCTGGTCTGTGGCTATATTACCTAAAAGTTGTTGTGCACAACAGGAAAACAAGTGCATTTTCATCAAACCGCAGAGAGCATGCAGAGTTGATGTTGGAGGCCAGTAATGGAAAAGTAAACACTGAAGTACAGTCATGCATTCCTGAGAGGAATGTACATGAGAAGGGAAACTCAAGTAACTTTAACCTAGGGACATTTTAGATGAGATTGGAAAAAGGCAATAGAATGCAGCAGGAAGGATGTGGAAACGGTGCTGCTCAGCATCCTCCCTGTGGCAGGAAGAGGGCAGAAGAAAAATATTACTGTTATATCTTTCCCAAGTAAAGGGAGATATACAGCTGTATTTGACAAGATTTGGTAAATACACACCTGTATATGACATATGTGAATTCTCCCTCTGGGATGGCCCAGTAACTGCAGTGCTATGAGGTCAAAAGGTGATGCTTTCTAGATGTTCAAGACAGAGTAGCTCTTTCAACCCCTCCTGTTTCAGGAGAAAACCTGTCAGTTCTGGAAGAGATTTGTGCCTAGTTCGAGGTTCAGAATGTTTGGATTTCTGGTTTTGGAGAATTCACTGGTGTCGGTACTGATAACTGGCTATTAGAGAGTGAGGACTCAAGGAGCAGTATTTTTTGGGATCCTTCTGGGTGTTTCCTATAGTTCCTCAGTAAGCTGTCCAGTTTTCCTTTCTGTTTCATAGCACGTTGCTATGTAGAGGTGGAACATTTCCCCCTTCTAACCTCAAACTTCTTTGATCTTTCGATTTTGTGAGGGATTTTTTTTTCTTTAAATACTTCTAGCTAGCTGTAGTCAAAACTACAGGTCAACTTCTCTCTCATTAGACTCTCTATTTTCATGACTTAGGGGTTTTGATTTTTAATTCTAAGTAAATGCTTCCGTCAAAGGAGTAAAAAAACGTGTAGCTGATCACAGGTGCCAGGCAACTGTTATGTGAGTGGGCAAGGCAAAAGCAAGTATGATTTCTAATTTACTGTAAATCACTGAGGGCTGACAATTTTGCTACTGTTTGGCCCTTGAAAAAGTGTTGCCTTCGGTCTCTTAATACTGTCTGACAAAAAATGTAAGAAATGAGGAGTGCGAGCATATTCATGTTCTACCCCACTAGTGGATGATGAATAAGGTGTCAGGTGAGCTTGTTTACTTGGAAAGCAAAATGAAGGAAAGCAGCCCTATACAAGGAGGCAATCCTACAAGTGAGAGATGGTTGCTAAAGGTGCACAAAGCTGTCATTAATTCTTTGCAACATATTATTTATGTGAGATTTTGGGGAAAAATAAGTCTATGAACTGTACCTTTTTTTTTATATAGGTCTCCCCTTCATCACAAGGCCTAGTGTGTTTCTACTATAAGCAAACTTTATAGAATTCACTGTGTCTCAGTCCAGAGAAACTATTTGATAGTAAGAAGACATCAAGAAAATTTTAAATATGGTGCAGAAAGAGGCTGGGTAATGCAGACATTTTCTTTCAAAGAAGGATTTGACCAACTTTCATAGAAGAATTGGAGCTGATCTATCTCTTCACACAGAAAATGAGACCTTGAGCTCTCTGTAGATTAAGTCTAGAAAGGGTATATTGTCTGGCTGGTTTGCTGTATGAGCCTGTTTTCAAAATCCAGTCTAGTATTTTAAAATGTGTTCTAACTAACAGTACAACCCTACTAGAATAAATAAAAAATATGGGTGATTTTTTGCTTTTGTTCACCCTCTTCCAGAAGCTTTTGGTTTTCTTTGGGCACAAATAGTCTTAATTACCTACTTTGATAATTATGTTGAGTTATGCTTTATTTAATGTTAATAACTTTTATTATTGAGTTCTTCCGGAGCTGACTGTGTATCCCTGCTTAATAATAGATGTTTTTAAAAGAACTAAAATTATTTTCTGTCTGGTTGATTGGATCACTGCAATTTTGTTAGACCCATTGTGTACAGAGAGGTAAGTCTCATGTTTGCTGGATGCTCTTTTAAATGCATCAGCCATGAGCATACCTGACAACATTTATTATTACCAGGATAGTTTCAGAGAGCTATGAGTGACAGTTGAATTACTGAGCTGATTTCCTGTATTGCCATCCCTTAGCCGAGCCTTAGCACTGAATGAGAATAGTATTAATATTTCATAAGATAAGCCTCTGATAGCATTTTGAATATAGATTGAGTAGCAGAGAAATGAGAGAAGCAGTCATGGTCAGCTCCTCCAACATCATCAATTTGCCCCAGTGGGCCACGGAGGTGCACTGCATTTTGAGTACTTCCTTTGAATACTTCCTGCTGGACAGCTGCAGTTTTCTCAAACTACAGACTATAGATAAAATTTAAAAACCACAATAGAGCAAAGTGTTCCCTCTATTTACTTTTAGGCCAGAGACCTGAGAAGTTGTGCTGGGTTTGACTGGGGCAGAGTTAACTTTCTTCACAGTGGCTGGTGTAGGGCTCTGTTTTGGATTTTTTGCTGAACAGAGGGCTGATAATATAGAGATGGTTTAGTTATTGCTGAGCAGGGCTTACACAGAGCCAAAAGGGATTTTCCATGCTGTATGGCATCGTGCTCAGCATGTAAAATGCAGGAAAGAAGGAGGAAGGGGGGGATGTTTGGAGTGATGACATTTGCCTCCCCACAGAACTGTAACGTGATGGAAATAGCTGAACACCTGCCTGTCCATGGGAAACAGTGAATTAATTCCTTGTTTTGCTTTGCTTGCATATGCAGCTTTTGCTTTCCCTGTTAAACTGTCTTTATCTCAGTCCATGAGTTTTCCTGCTTTTACCTTTCCCCTTCTGTCCCTGATCTTGCTGATGGGGCAGTGAGTTACCTAGGGCTTAGCTGCTGGCTGAGGTGAAACCACGACAGAAGTCAAGCTGGTTCCTGCTATTCCAAGGTGCAAAATTGCTGTTTGGGGTAGAAGATAGGTGTGACTGTGCCTCACTTCTGTGATTCCCTTTGAAGCATCCCACTAAGGCTCCAGGTCTCTGTTCCAGCCCTTCCTCTTTTCTCTTGCTCTTCAGTTTCTGTGAAAAAAGTAGCCCAGCATAGCCTGGCTTTTGTGACCTTTCACCACAAGATGAGAGGAAATCTAGCTCCAAAGCTGGCTGCTTACAGGAGGAACAGCTTTGGAGACATTGCAGAAATGCAGCATGCTCAGCTGAGACAGGTGTCTACATCCTTGATGATCCCTATGCACCATGGACAGCTCTCCCACTTTCTTGGCTCCACTGCTTTCCTTTTATAACAGATGCATTTTCAATGATCTTTGTATCAATAACATGACCTCAAGAGATAGTATGAGTGAGAGAGCTGCTTCAAAATACTGGTTCCTTAACCAGGCAGTTGTGAAATTTTCACTGGTTGTGGACAGAGCAGGAGAGATATCAAAAGTTTTTAGCATTCAGGACATCAGTTGTGCTTCACAGGGACTAGCACTGTGCTTTAGGTAAGAAGGCAGAAAGTGAACAAAACCTGCTCTACTCGTTGCCTGAACCCAACCTTAAGAGGAACAGCTCTATCCTATCAAGGCACCATTGATATAGGGGCATGCCAATTAAACTTTATCAAGAAAAATATAGCTGTTGAAAATATTTACCCATTTTATTCATTGGCAAGAACCTCTGGTGCTTTGTAACTAATAATAATTTAAATCTCATGGTGCGGGCTAAACAAGTAACCAGCTTCCAAGCGGAGCAGAGCAGTGAATGAGGCACCTATTTTCTCACTTTTAATTTAGAGGTTGGGTAACTAGAAGAGAGGCAGAAAATGTAATGTATTTTCCCTGCAATTTTTATTCTTTGTTATTAAAATACACGTGGCTTAGCAAATGTTTCCACAACTGCCAAGTAGGCAAAATTAGGATTTTCAGAACTGTTTAGATGGACAAAACATGCTGAAAGGCACCTGGGAAAATTTCACGGAGAACAAAGTATGTGCTGAACTCTTTCCAAAAATGAAAAGGAACAAGGCTTTTATTTCTATTTCTGCAAAAGAAAATATTTCCTAATGATGTCTTCAGTCCTCAGATTGCATTCACACAGATCCGGGTGGGTTTTTTCCTTATATATTGTGGTTTAAAACCTATTTTTTTTTTCCAAAGGAAGAACCATGGACTAAAAAAGGGGATGCACATTACTTGAGACTGTATGCAGCAAGGGATTTGGGTATGAGAAGTTTGCCTGGCAGCCTTCTGACATGCTCAGATGGACTCCATGTCCTATAAAGGGTGTGGGGAGAACTTGGTGCTTGAGAAGGAACTTTAATCTAAAGAGATAATGAGATTTAAGATGAGTATGAATTATGAATCTAATATACGTTAAAAAGAAAAGATAAAAAGCTCTCTTATTGTACCCTTTCTCAGTGGCTATTTGTATTCTCTTGGGCGGAATGCTCCTTTCCTGCTACCTCACTTAGTTACGAGCATATTGCTTCTATTGACAAACCTGCAGATTTAGGATGAAACAGTTTGCAGCTGATTAAGGATGGCGTGCCTGGAAATTTCTTGCTAATCTCTCTTATTATGCCCTTCATAAAAATGGTAGTCATGGTATAAATCCTAGTTTAAACCAACACCTGCAAGTGCTAATCTCTGAAGAGAAAAACGTCAAATACCTCCTGTTGTGTGCAAAGTCTCAGATTCTACGGCATAAAACATCAAAGGCTACTGAAATTATTCACCTTTTTTTTTCCTTTGCACAAAGTTTTGCACTTTCTTTTCTAGGATTTCACGTCATGAACCATTCCTATATAAACTGTGCCTTAATGGTGGTGGGTGCATGACATGTCTGACGGTGCCACACGGTCACTCTTCACCCTATGGCAGAGGCACTAGGGGTCCCAGCTCTCTCCCAGGTATTATCTTTGATTGTGCCTTGAGTTCTGGAGTCAGCTTCCTTCCTTACTCATGGGATCTCTTCTGAGAAAGGTTTCTAAAAGCCCCAAGTGTTAGTTGCATGCTTAAGTGCAGCAGAGCACTTAAATGACCAGTGCAAGGAATCCTGGAGCCAAAACGAGAGATAAATTTAATCTGTTTAACCCAGATTTGAAACTTACTGAAAGTTAAACCCAGATTTGAACACTTACTGTCAGCATCCTATCCCATCCCCATGATGTTTTTCTTGCTATTAACATTGGGACACAGTATTTTTAAAACCCTTCTCTTTGCTCTTCAGTGCCAGACGGGAAAAGGCAAGTAAGTGAGCTGCAGGACTGAAAGATCACTTAGAAATGAGGACACAGTGTGTTTCATGTAAAAAGACTTCACCTGCCCACTGTTTCTGTTCCATCTCTGCAGAAGTATTTGCTCTGGTTTCTAAATTAAAATTATTCTCATAAAACTGTTTCAGAACTTAGAGAGTATTTTCACTGTCACTGATATCCTCGGTCCTCTGCAAAGATAAGCTGCTTTCATACCAGAGTGCATTAGGGAACCTAATACTATAAAGTGCTATTTGTAGATTTTTCATGATTGAGATTACCAAACTGAGAAGGACAGAAATTATCTCCATAATTTTTAAAACTTCTAGAAATTTTATGTTGTTTTTATAAGGTACATATATGAATTTTCTTCGTCATTGTGTTAGTTCTTTTGCAAAAATAGCAAGCCAAATTTCAGAAATTTTTAGTCTCCTTTCATTATTGTCCTTGGATAAAGAAATCACTGATGCTATCTCCACCCAAGGAAGAGCCAAGGAATACCATGCCATTAGCATCTGCAGGTATGTCTTAATGCTCTCTTTCTTCGTTTCAGACAGCTGTTCCTGAAACGTGTTCTAGTAGCCCTTCAAATACAAGCAGCAGAGCATGTATCAGGCAGAGGTAGTTGGAACTTAAGGATCCCTGTAATCCTGAGTATTGACAGATTAGAGACTAAAACTGCGCTAGATTAAAGTGTGTTAGTTTGAAAGCAAACTAGTGAGAGACTTCAAGTCAGAAATACAATTTAATAGGAAAAATAAAATAAATTTAATAGTACAAAAAAACAACCCACTGACAGAGTCAGAGTACAAACCTGACCCCCTGACAGTCAGGGGGTTGGCAGCAGTCCAATCAANGTTTACTAGGAAGAGACACCTGAGTTTGAGTGGTGTTCCCCTAGCCGTGGAATAGCATGAGGGATGGATGACTGCCAGAAGAGGGTCATATTGTGTGCAAATGGATGATTGCAGATACTCCAGGAATGATTTGGTCTGAATGAACTCCTAAGAAATTTTTTTGAGATAGGGACAGATTCTCTTATAAAAGAAGCTTTGTTCTCCTGAGGATTTTTGTATGTTAAAAAAAACCCCAAAACCTGGATTCAACTGCCATCTCTAAGGAAGTGACCTTGAATTGTACATACTTGCACAGATTTCCTTCTGTAAAAATACAGTCAGAAAGAATATGTCTAACAGTGATCACCTTTTTACAGCTCTGCAGCTGGGAGGACTACCACTTTTCTGTCATTTCACAAAAGAAGATAGAGTTTCTTTCTGGTTTTTGGCAACTTTTGGAAGCCAGAAGCAAGTAAGTGTTGAAAGCTTATGAATAGTAAATTTGCAGCTTTATACCTAAGACAGCTAGTGCCAAATTCTGTTCACATAAGCAGTCCTGCAAGAGAACCAGCAGGGCTGTGTGCAAGCACACTCTGGGGCACAGTCTGCGTGTCTGAGATGACTACTACCAAATAAAAACAGTGCAGAATTGCAATCTGTTCTGCCTCCCTTGCATTTCTGTTGATTTCAGCAGACGTTGTGTTGTCTGATGGAGCTGAAGCAGCACCTTTCTTTTTCTGGGAATGAAGTAATTTAGTTTTATTTAAAGGGATGGAGGCATCTCACACCTCAACATTTTTATATTCCAGCAAAGACTGAATGTAATTCAAGTGACCTCTCAGGAATTTGTGTGGTGAATCTTGTAGGCGGATTGAACCTTACTGTGGCTCCAGGGAACTGTATGATAAATTAATAACTGTTCACCAATTGGATATGTTTGCAGACTCTTAAGGGCATGCTGTGATGATGCTGTGCTGAAAAGGTGCTGCATTCCAGCCCTCACAGATGTACAGAGACTGCATTACCTGAATATTTAGAGCTGGTGTTAGGTGCTTTGCAAGATACTATGTCAAATATTAGAATCAATACATATAGGGATGAACACTGGGCAGCTGTACCAGAAATGGAAACTGTTGCAGGGAAACTGCCTGAAAGGAAGCAAAAAAAAAAAAAAGGAAGCTTCTTGTTTGCCATGACAGAAATATGAATCTTGTCCACGTTTGCTCAGTTTTTTAATCTCCCATAGCAGTTTTTCGCAGTGGCTTTCTTGAACAGGTTTTGCACATATTTTGGCCCCATCTCTTCCCTATGTGTCTCTTTCCAAAAATTTTTCTTTTCTAAATTTTCATTAGTTTATCAATTTTTCACTTCTTTGCCTCCTTCATTCTCTTCTGCATTCCCACTGCCTTCTCTCCTCACTTTTCCTTTTCCTCAGTCTCATACATTCTTTCCTCAGGCACCTTTGTCACTTTTTCTTGATTAATTCCACCCCTACATTTTCCTGGGCAGCATGCAGTGGCCAGCTGGCAGGGTGTAATGATGCTTGCCACATCCAAATGGGAGCAGGGCTGAAGCTTCTTGAGCCCTTAAAACCATTGTATCTTCCAGACACCGCTGGGCTCTGAGAGTGGAGAGGACCAGCACATGGATCCTGACTGATCCCAGGCAGTTCAAAAGGGGAGCTGCTTCTTCAGGGAGGCTCTGAGACCTCCATCATTTCCCAAAGAGGTATAATAACCTCTTTGGGAACTGGATATAAATAACTAGAACCTGAGCTGTCATGTTTGGATTAAGGTCTCCTGAACTGTTCTGTAGAGAAGGTCAGGTCAAGATATTCTTGCCATATATTTTTGGATTTTTGCCTTCAGTTGTCCATGGTTTTATGTAGTCAGAACTGGTAAAGTTTAGCACAAAAGGTACAGGTGTTATCCTGCCAGAGAGATATGTTTTTAAAACAATAACGTGCCTAGTCTTAAATGCCTCTTCTTTGTCAGTGCTTTCCCTTAGATGTGTGATTCTGTGATTGTGTTTTTCAGAGCATCCCTACCCCTTCTCTTCTGTTTTGTTTGATTGAAAAAAAAAAGCTGGACTTTGCAATGTTTGGGCTGACTCTTGGTTCCCATGACTGTCTTCATTGTTTTTTTTTTAATACCTGCAGCAATCTCAATCTTTCTTGAATCTGAGTGACCAGAATTATTTACGTTATTCCAAATATTCCCAGTGCAACTCATTAAATTCTTGACAACAGAAACAGCCTGCTTTTGTCAGAAATGTTAGGTAACTAACAATTACCAATGACTATCAGCAGAAAAATAGCTAATAAATACTTCAATTTTAGATGCTCTTTAATCTTGCAACAAACACTGATTTTAAGATATAATTTCCTTTAGACATGTGTGAGTAGTTCCTATGATTTTTATGCCTTTTTTCCAGAAGTCATTCTCCCTCCTAGCATTTGCTTGACTTCACTTTGTACATTCAATGAAAGAAATTCAGATCTAACATCTTAGCCAAATCTGTGGAGGTCAAGAAAGCTGCAGTAAGCCCATGTGCCTGTAGCCATAAAGACATCCTTCTCCTGCTGTTGTGAGTGTCAGCTCACAGCCCACTCCTGCTTTGATTTGCTGGTGACCTTTCCTTTCAGTGCTCAGCCCTGTTGAGACTCTCATGAGGGATGCTACAGAAACGAACAGAATCACTTCCTGAGAAGAGAAATGCCAGACCTTAAACAGGCAGCTGGAGAAGCCAAGGATAAATAAGAATACTCTGTTCTTGAGAAGGAAAAGATTGTTTCTCTGCCAAAAATTATGATCCTTATAGACTCCAGTCAGTTTCTTCTGGAGAGAACCAGTGTGGCATTTCATGTTTCCTCATAAACTTGAATGCCAGTGTTTCAATACTGGGTGCCTGATTAAATTAGATATCCCTAATTTATATATACGTCCCCATTTTGTAGGTGAATGTCACACTGGAATTGATGGAATTCAGTCTCTGAATTCAGGTGTTTAAACACTTCCCTTTGAGGGCATGCAACCACCACATGGGTTTTCTTTTTAAAATCCTTTTGCCAGGACCATCATTTATCATGGATATGTGGGTACTTCTATTAAGATGGCTAATATATTACTAGCAATCACTGTTCAGTTTTAAGATTATTAACAGACTGCCTAATTGTCCTCCACTGGTATAATGGGTACACTTAACCCATGTCTATACAGCAGTGCCAAGCTGTGATAGTCGCTGCTTAACTGTTGCAGTGGGGGTAGCCTGCAACCCTCCCTGAAGGCAGCTTTGTCCATAGAAAAAATCAGGAACAATATTTTTGACAGATGTTCATGGATGTTTTATTTCCCTGAGGACATGGCAGCCATGTCAGGCACAGACTGACTCCAGATTCCCAGGAATCCTGGGACCCCCACACTTTTTGGGGTGGGGGGACACCTATGGCCAGTAGGGAACAGGATAAGATCAGGGAGACCCGTAGACCATGCCCCAACTCCCATGGCCCTTCCCCCTTCCCCCTTCCACCTCCACACTTAACCACAGTGATTCAATGTGTGATTTTGAAAGTACAAACAAAGGAATGATACTGGTCCATCTGCACTGGGCTACTTCAGGAAGAAATGGTACTTGCAAGGTAACAAGTGTGGAAATGAGATGTTAATCAGTGGCTGTCATTTGTGTGATTGGATGGAAGTGAGAAGCAAAAAAACAACAAAAAAAAATCCCCAAACAAATAAAACCCGATACCTTTCATGAAGGAGGGGCTTTCTCCCAGCTGCAGCTATCAAGGAATTTGTTTCAGTAA
Organism: Platysteira castanea; assembly: GCA_013397175.1. Lineage (NCBI taxonomy): Eukaryota > Metazoa > Chordata > Aves > Passeriformes > Platysteira > Platysteira castanea. Next base: position 109,355 of record VYXC01000807.1, read on the forward strand.
AGAAGGGAGAGAAGGAGTGTTGTGACATGGTAGATGAGAGGTGCCGCGACCTTCCTAAAAGTGTCTCCACAGGGGCTGGAGCCGCTCTGGCAAAGCCGCTGCGCTGAAGCTGGTTAGATCGGAGTGCTCCAATAGCTCCCNACAGGTCAATCAAAGGAACATTGTGTCTTAGGAGAAGCCTGTCTATCAAGCCTGGGGGAGAACTCCCCGGCACAGCCCCCAGTGGGCTGGGTGACCCCAATAAAGGAGGATTGTTGTATCAGGACATCAGTGGTGTCTCTTAGGCAAGGAGCACACCGACATTGCACCATGCACCTTGAGCTGAGAGCACAGCACACAGTTCTTCCTGCTCCTTCTAAAGGGTTCAGAAACTGATTTACATACATTTTCATGAAAGCCAGAATGAGGGAAGTTCACTGATTTTTATCTAAACTGTTTCTAAACTGATTCAGTTAAAGAGCTGAAACATTTATTCCTTTTTTTAATCCCAGTATGTATTCAAGGCCTTTGTAGAATAAATAACAGCTACCATTAGTGCTAAGCTGTTCTTATCCCTAGGGCTCAAGTGCTTTGGAAGGATGAGTGTTACCAATCTGACTGAAGAGTTCCACCTGGCCAGTTACAAAGACTTGAGGCAATTATTGGAGAACCTGGTGAACGAAGCTCAGGCTGTGTGGGATCGGACAGTGGGGAACGACTCTTTGACCCTCTTCTGTGAGGCTGTGTCTTGCTCCTCAGAGCTGGAGATGCTTGTGTGCATGCTTGCAGGAGTGAGAGGGCACATAAGGAAGAATGTAAAAGAGATAGAGGTTGTTTTATATCAATTCTTTCACTTCTGGAAATTAACTCCATGGAGTATGGAAAGAGAAAATAGCCACTTTTTGTTTAACTGTCTTGTATTCTTTCCTCTACTGAACAGCACTCTGTCTTTGCCCTGAAATAGTTTAAAAGAAACTGGAATGTATTTCTCCCAAAACTCAGGGATAGTGAGTATTACAAATCACCTCATTCCTAGGATAAAATCTGTGGAACAGAAGCATCACTGGTCACAGTGTCGCTCTGACTTCTTGGTATAGCTTAGGAAAATGGGAAGAGTCATTGCTGCTGATTTAATGGAGTTGATTGGTTGAAACAGAGGCAAATACAAATCAGCTTGTTGAACAGTAAAGCAGACAGTGTCACCCAGGCCTCAGAGTACCTTTTGTTAAAGGGTTTGTCTTGGAAAGGAAGAGAAAATCTAGCAACAGAACTGAAGATGAGGTGGTTAAGATAGAAAACATGCAGGAATTTCTTGTGTGAGGGGCTGAATGTCTTCACTTGTCCTCTTGAAAAGGTTAAAGTGGACGAGTCATGATTTATCTGGCGCCTGAGGTCTTCAGATGAGAGTGAGGAGTTGTAGGCTCTAGTCACTTTTCCAAGACCCTGCTTTATTTCTTATCCAGTAACTCCTGAATACGAAGTGCATAAACAGTGTTTTTATCCAGTCTATGCTTTAGGTACTTACAGGCTAGGGGATTTCAGCACTGCATTTCTGGGCTTGGTTACACTTCATCTCCTTGAGGCTTTAAACCCTCCGTGGGATATGGAACCACTGTACATTGGGTCATAAGCCTCAGACACAATACCTAAGAATTGTTTGGTGAAGTCAGAACGAGATTTCAGTAGTTTTCAAAATTGAATTAGGGACACATTTTGCTAAGGTTGTTTGAAAATTAAGGTTTGAGGGATTGTGTAAGTTCCATGCTCTTGAAAACTTTATTCATATTTAGAGACAATGCAAATGTTCATGCTTAGATAATGGGCTTTTTAAAATTATTATTTATGCTTTTTACTCCTCTTATACTGCTAGACTTTTCATTAATGGTTTTCACATACAATCAAATAGTTCTAGTGGAAAAAAAAGAAAACAACTTTAAGAAATAATTTTCAAGTTCCACAGGCCAGTGAGTCAACCCAGTAGTGCAGTGAACTGATAAAAACTCCTGGCCTTATAGCTGTTGTCTTACACATGAAGATGAGCTGTAATGCACTGTGTTGTCCCTGGTAGAAAGATTTTCTTGAGAGTGACTGTGAAGGGGAGGAACACCAGGAACACCTATAAAACACCAGCTAGGGTTATTTTTGCAGGCCTTTGAGGTAGTGTGAGGCTTTCAGCTGGAGAAACTGAACATCTGGGTTTTTTTACAGTAGCAAACAGAAGAGTTGAGACCAAAGTTAGAATAAAATTTGTTATTGTATAGATTGCCTGACACATTGCACACATTTTGAGTAGCATGGCCGGTGCCACCTCAGTGAAGCCTGTTTATTTCAGCAGCTGTTAGAGTATTACCCACACAGAAAAGAGCTCAGGAGAGAGGCACTGAAAGATTTAGAGCAATGCCACCTAGTGCTAAAATTAAATCTCCTGAAATAAATAAATTTTAATTTTTGCAGGCTGTACATCGTTTATTTCTTTACTTTTTCAGCAATTCCACTTGTTAGCATTACACTTGGACATCAAAAAACCACCTTGAGGCATAGTTGGAGGATTTTCCCAGCACCAGCTTGGATTTGCAGTATGGCTCATATCCCACTGAGAGGAAGGGAGAGCTGACCAGGAGGAGCCTTCTCGCCTCACTTCTCTTCTCCTGTCTTGTATTGTTTAGTGGCTGGATGCTGACCCCACTACTTAGCAGGAGGGTGTGCATCTGAATTTGACCATTTTTAGGCTTTGATGCCTGATGGTGAATCATTTTTTCCCCCACAACAGCTGCTTGAATAAGGTGACCATCTGTTCCATATTTAAAAAAAAAAAAAAAAAAAAAAATCCTTTTTTCAGTGTTGTTCAGCCTATATCAGTTTAATATAAGGACGTACTTATTCCCACATTTTGGCAGTGATCACACAGAGGAGTCTATACAAAGATACAATGATTTGATAAGATCCATGATTGTTGCATATGAAATAGAACATTACAGGCTTTTCTTTTCCCTTTCCAGGGCTCATTTTTCTGGTTGTTTCCTTTTTTTTTTTCCAAATTTATTTTCATTTTTGTGTTTTCTGGTCATACAAACAGGTATTCAGTATGTGCAATGCATTACTGTGATCCTTTAATAACCTAAAGTTATTAGGACTGTTCTACATTATGCACTTCCATAAGAAGACAGAATTGATATATTTCCCACTGAGGCTATTTTTGTCTCATGATGCCCTTCATGATGTTGGTGATCTTTCTGCTTAATTTCTTAATAGAAGGTATCACCATCTTTCAAAGAGATGGCTCCTGAGAGTAACTCGAACAGGACATGACTAAAAGAACCTGTCAAAACAAGACTTTGGGCAAAACAACAATGCACATTTGGGGAGCCAGATGCTCTCTCTCTTTTATTTTTTAAAAATAGTGGTCTATGGCTCTGCCAAGACCAGTGTCCTATCATATATAGTGGGCAAGATAGGCATACAAAGGCAAATCTGTCTTAAAAGACCAGACCTTTTATTTCCTTTCCCATATAAATTCCTTTGCCTTGAATTTGGCACTGTTTCAAATGAAGTGCGAGTCTCTCCTCCTTATTTGGTATTGTTGTATTCTCTGAGCTGAAATTCAAATGGAAAATTTGCTGAATAGGAGGTCTTCCCTTTGGACACTAATACAGCTCTGCTTCCATCAAGAGATAAGGATTGCAAAGAACTAAAAATTACCGAGAGGTCTCTTGAAAGGCCCCCCACCTTGAGGCCAGCATAGTTGTTCCGATGGAAAATAGGTTTTCATTTTTTGAAATCTGATAATGTAGCAAAGTAAAAACAAAACCAAAATGGCACCCAAACCAAACCAAGCTAAATTTCAGTTTTCCCATACTAAGATTTTTATTGAAGACTTGCATTCTTATCTGTTCCTTGAGGCTTCTTTATTGTCTACAAGTGAAATAAAGATGCAGCCAAACACCAGCTTCTTGTAGTAGTTTTGAAATGAACTCTTGAACACAGCCTGCACATGCTTTCGTTGTGTTCATTATAGTTATCCCACAGCAGAAGTAGTAACAGGTAATGCATTTCTTTGTGAACAGAATGATGATAGGAGAGGCATTTAGAGGCTTATTCATGTGTTTTTCCTAGTGATTTACCTGTTTATATTTTTTTCTTTTTTTCCTTCCTGAAAATGGGCTTTTTAAATTCAGAATGTATAGTGGCTTTTTGGTGAATTCTTTAGGAACTCACAACACTGCTTAGCGTGACAATATGCCTACACTTTTTAATGATTTGGAAAAGGACTGCACTACAGAAATGAAGATGGAGGAATAGATGCGTTTGTTTTCATGCTAAAAATCCAGACAAAATTACTTCTGCCAGAGGAGAATTTCAAAGAATAGACAGCTTGGTTATCCATCTCCCACTAAATTTCAGTGGGCTTTGTATGGCCTGCATTTTAGAAAATCCTCTATTTTTCTTTACAAAAGGTTGTTTACTGCTGTTATCTACGGCACAAGCACGTCCAAACCTGAGTAGAATGAGGTTTCTTTGTCCAAACAGTCTCAGTAATCATTGCCCCAGATGCATGTGAGATGGAGGGGAAAAGCCAAGTTTCCATTTCTCCCTATGCCTTTCCCATTGCTAACCTGTTTCTTCTGCCTCAGCTGTGGCCTCTAGCAAACAGCTCTTTGTGGCACAGCTTGTGGCAGAGGGCTGGGCTGGTGGGTGGTGGCAGCCTGACCTCAGCCCTGCCAGGCTGGGACATGGCACCCTGACTCTCCTGATGCCCAAGCCAGTATCTGTAGCAAACTGTCTGCAGCATTCTCTATGCTTTGTTTCACAGTTTTTAGGCTGTGCCTGCATTCCAGCTCCAGTGCCTCCCTACGAGGAGTGTAAAAACACCACTGGTTTCAAGGAAAAGGTTTTTAAGCAGAGGCTGGGAATGAGGCACCCAAATATGACAAAACTGGACAGGTAGCTATGCAGAGATCCTGAAGGAAATGAATCTCAATAGGGGTAAACATCTATTAACTTAAAACTGGTATTTGGTGTGATGCTTTAAGCTATTTTGTGGATTTTCTTTTAATTCCTGCTGACATGAGGGGAAAAGCTGCTGGTCTGTAGTCTTTTCCAGGGTGGGAGGTGAACTGCAGGTGTGTGAAATGGGTCGTAGGAAGATCAGAGACTAATTCACCTCAGTCATTAACCAAGCACCTTAACTCTGGTAGTACTTGGCAGCTGAATAGTGAGAAAGATGATTAAAACAGCCCAGCAGAGATGGTGGGGATAATTTACTTGTCTTGGCCTGTACTTTTCTATGGGCTGCAAGGATTTAATTTACAATAGAAAATACAGAAATCTTGTAAGTTCCAGCAAAATTATTATATAAAGAAGTCTTGTTATGTTTATTTGCCTATCAACACATAGAACAAAGTTAGTAGTGGAAGAATTTAATTTGCCTTTTAGAAACTTGAAATCTCAAGGATGAACTTGAAAGAAACCTATATTTATCTGGATATATGGTGCCATATCTCTAATTTATGGATGCAAACTAAAGTCTCTTCATAGAGAGTTTTTAGCTCAGATGGGAACAACTGCTTGGTTTATCTTCAGTCTTGCCTTTATAAATTACTTTTCTGTGATCATTCCTCTTGGTTTTTCTTTAAAATCAAGTGCTAAAAAACAGATCATGGATTTTCTACTGAGTTGTTATTTTTGGTTGGAAGCAAAGCCTGAGATTTTAATGCATGGAAATAAAAAAAAATTCTATACACATATCTTTGTTTCATATAGAGGATTGTTAACTGCTAAGACAAAAATTGTCAAACCTTCTTCGGGGAGCATAACATGTTTGAATGAATGAAATCTAAAATGAAAAGGAAACAGTAAACACAGGATTTTCCAACATTCTTTTATTAGGAAACAAACACATCAAGAAAATGTCATGGAACTGTCAACACCACATACGAGTTATGATTGCAATAAACTTCATTTTTGAGGACAGCTGTTTTGCTTTGTTCTGTTGTTTAAGCCAAATGTTCACTATTAGTATTCTACCAAAGTTGAAGAGCTTTTTGTTATTTATGCCCTACCTGTATGTTGTCACACATTCCTCTCTGTCAATGAGATGAACAGTTGCAAGGGCTAAGAAAGATGAACAAACTGTAATTACTGCATTCTATTTCTCAGCCTTTCTGTAACTAATTTGAGACACAGTTGGGAGTGTCCCGAAGCAAACAGTTAGATTAGTTAGCAAGTGATGAAACTTTCATCACGTGTGGGGGTGGACTTCTTGGAGATCAACTTTCTGGATCTTTCGATGTTTTGTTTTGAGTTCCACTTTCAATCTTTTTTTCTGATGCATGATCTCTGTCCCTAACTCCACATATCCAGTCATTTTCCTTTGGCCTAATCATTCTCATGGTTGACAGACACCTTTTAACCTTGGATTTCTTGTACCCTTTTCCCTTAAGTTTGTTGTTGGCTTTTGGTTTTGTTTTGGCTTTTTTTTAATGCTAGTATTTCCAGGTCTTCCTTAGAAGCTTTCTCTCACCCATTGTTATCTTCTAAAATGTCACTGAGACCATCTGCTCCAAACTGACTCTGCTGAGCAATTCTGTTCTCTAAGATCATTTGCACACACATTATTTTTCAAGACAGACTGTCTTCAGCAAAGAACTCAGTAGCAGAAAAAGCAAACAAGTCTGGCAAAAGCGGCAAGCATGTCCTTTTGAAATAAATGGACCACATATTTCCATTACTTTTAGTTCCTCTCTGCCATAGCTGCCTAAGCTGAATATTTGTCTACGTGGATATTAAACAGTGGCTAAGAGTCGGATTCAGAAAACAACTTCTGTGCATGGATAATCATATTCCGATTTAGCAAATAGACATGTACATGCCATAGTCTCTTCAGGCTTTCAGCACAGGCCTAACCTCAAACCCTTCTTTCAAGGGCTTTATTTTTCTGTTTTGTAAATATATATTCTATATTCTCTGAGAGCTATTTCTCTCAGTTCATTTTGGATTGTACCCTCATTAAATAAGTGTAGGAGATCACATTCATGGGTTATCTCAAGAATTTTCACTTCCCTGTCAGGCACTATGTTGCCTAACAGCCCCTCTGGTCCTTACGTCTGGAAGTAATAAAGAAAACCCAAACTGCTTGAAGAGGTAATTACACCATTCGTTCTCCTGTTCTCTTTGCACAGCCCTGCTGGCCTGCAGGCAATGGATGCTGAAAACCACAGTCTTTACTATCTGCATTATCATGTCACTAAATTAGCACACGTTCACTCTGACACTTGGCAGTATAACACCTGCATAGATAAATATGTATTGAAAAGATTCTGCCTGCAACTTAAAGTTTATGTAACTAGAAGCTGTGGAATAGGCTCCCAGTTTTCAACTGTCTTTTAATTTTGAAAGATCTATGCAGTTTCATACAGTGATGGCACAAAGTATTTTATCCTTGGTCATAATGCCTGTGCCTGGTAACTGCTAACCTTCCTTGGCTCACATATCTTAGATACAGCAGGAGTTCCTGTTGTAGCCCTCTCTCTTCACTAACAACATTTAACATAACATGCAACAGATCAGGAGCCATGTGCCTATAAACAATGCTGCCATTGTTAATATATTTGTAACAGTAATAAAATATTCTGGTAGTAAAAAGCAATGAAAATGGTCGGGGAAGTATTTTTAAATAAAGAAAATGATCTTGAAGTCATCTAAGATAAATGTATCCCAACCTCTTTAATCTTGAACCTCCACACAGAAACACTGCTGTTGCTTGGCTTCATCCTGCTTGGCTTCCTGCTGTAACTCATACATCCATCTTTTCATCATTGTGCTAAAATGGCCTAGATGTGTTTTATGAAAATCCTCTTTAAGACAGTCATGGCTGATTACGAAATCAGCCCAAAGTGGACCAATTGTAGCTGTGCTCTCTCTGCAGTCATTTACCATAGCTTCAGCTTTGCTTTGCTTATACCTATGCTGCTCATTATCAAAACAAACCAATTAAAACTTGCTTTTGTACACTGTCATAAGATGATCCACAGCAATGCTAACAGACAGACATACCTTCTAGAATCCTGAAGTGACTTTAATCCTGTAGCTGTAGTGGGCCAACTCAGCAGGGGATTTTTCAGCTCTACTTCTGTGGCAGTTCCTCATAGCCTTTCTTTACTCTATTCTTTACATTCTGTACGTTCAGTTACACATGTTCTCCTGTGTTCTTGATACACAAACAATATAAGCTTTATATTCTTCTACAGTCATAGTTCTTGCTTTTCTTCATATAGGTCTATTCATTCCCTGTCCTAAATAAGAATGTCAAATAATACTGTTTCACTTTCTTTCATAGCTTTTCTAACTATGCATCCAATTCCTTTCTTTGGAAATCTCTTCTCAGGCCTTTTTAATCCCATTTCTGTTCCTCTAAATGTAGGTATAATCTTTGAGCCTGCTTCAAAGTCCACTTAAAGCATATATGCTCACTTCGCAGCTTCAGAAAGAGCGGTTTAAGGGAGACTCAGAGTTGTGCCAAAGGATGCTTATGTGTTTTGTTCTCTCATAACATGAAATTTAATTATTGCAATATTCTGTTTCCAGCTCTTCAGAACACTACTGCTCATGCATCTGCTAGGATGAATGATTAAAGATTAAAGCAATTTAAATCTTGGGCTTAGGATTCTGTTCACTTCTACAGCAAGGAAATGAGTTCTTGCAACGTTCTCTGACATATTGGTCTCTTGGCACGGCACCATCCTGTGCAGTCCCCAGGGAAAGAAACATCTCCTCAAAAGTTAGTACTTCATGGACCTCATAGTGAATGCCAATTACTTGTTGTAAAATAATTGCAGTAATTTAATGGTTGTTTAAAAATAGTCAGCAATTCATTTGGGAACCGGAATTTTAAAACTAATTTTACATCATTTTTTAAAGCACTGTTGTAGTTTTCACTGGTAAATCTAGTATTCCTGTTTATTTGCCTTCTGTTAGACAAGGCAGAATTTATGGGGGTACCTTAGTCTCTTTTACTGGAGTACCTGATGAAATTGAAAAAAAATGTAGGTTTTTTTAATCTATTGTATCTATGACATCAGCTGTGTCTGGGAGAACCTTAATATTGTGTGACATGTCGGTAAATAAACAGGATACAAAAATCAAAATGGCCTTTATGACACAGGCTAAAAATTGATTAATTGCTAGGTTCTTAAGTATAATTACAAACTGGGAATCATTGCTGGAGTTGATTTGATTCTTCAGAGGTTCCAAAGGACTGGGGCCAAGAAATTATCTCTGTAAGATCTTGCTAATTCAGTACATCAATATAAACTCATTACCGATAAAGTGAGCAGGTTAAAGAAGAAAGCCATAAAGTATAAAAGAGATGAGTGCTGAATGACCTGGATTGTTTGGAAAGCTCCATGCAGGTAAATTATGTGTATTTTGACAGAGTAATAAATATCTAGGGACAAAGATTGCTGGCCATGCAGGGTACAATAAGCTGTCCTAGAGAGCAGCAGGCGTGAAGACCACCCAGGGAGGGCGAGAGATCTGTGAGTCAGCATGAGCACTGCTGCACATCAGGGAGACTCGGCAGCATGGAGGCTGAATCAAATCCTCAGCTGGTGAAAGACTGGGTACCCAGGAAGAATAGAATTGTGATGTAACATTCACTAAACACTGGCCTGATGTCTGCTGAAAAAATATCTGAATTGTGATGTAACATCCATTTAACACTGACCCCTGCTGAAAAAATACCTGATGCACCTACAGTTTACAATTCAAGGAGTAAAAAGATTTATGGGAACGGTTGAAGGGATGGAAAATATGATTTACAGGAAGACATTCAAGGGAGTGTTAACTCTATGTCTTTATCATCACAACCTTAAAACTCATCTGGATAAAATAATAGTTCAGCAGTTCCATTAAAAAATTCATAGTAAGAAGAAGCCTAGAAGTCAATGTAGGACTGATCAGCATTTTAAAGAGAGGCAGAATTATAACTTTTTACAAATGACTGTAAGCAGTCATTGGAACGTTTCTTCAATGGCTGTAATAGATCAGTCTTGATTGTTAATTCAACATTTGTATGTTAAGGGAAAAAAAAGGACTACAGACCAGATGAAAGAATCAATGACAATAAGCCCTACAATTAACATAAAGTACTAGGTTAGAAATCCCAGTGGTCCTGTCTGGTCTTAAACTTCTGTAGTCATCAACATAATGACTATTTGTCTTTAATTTGCTGCTTTTGATGGAGTTTTCTCTTCTGGGTGCTTAGATTTTACTTTTTAAACTAGTCTTTCCTAAACTAACCCTTCTTAAAATAGCATCCCATAGACAAAGCCATCAAAGCTTGTCACTGTGAGGTTTACAAGCTATAGATAGTGGGTGCTGCCTCTTTTGACAGCATCCCTTTAGTGGCACCAGCTTGTAGAGCATTACTGCCAGGCAGCAGTTGGGGCTGTCAGAATATGCACAGTGAGTGACTCAGTCACACCCCTCACCCAGACCTGTGCTATGATCCTCATTTCTGAGTGTGTGCAGAACCTGCCTTGCTGGTTAGAGGGAGCCAGGAGGGCGGCTCCATTGCCTTTGTTATTGATCTTCCTCTTTCCATGGACTGGCAACAAAGAGAGGTGTGTCAACTGAGGGAAGACCTCTGGGGAACGAAAAACCTATATACAGGTATGTAAAGCAGAGAAAATGCCTTTCCCCTGCATTTACTTTCCTTTTGTTTCTGATACCAAGGAACAGCTAAGGACGGAAACCAGTAGAGCCTCCATTGGCTGTCAAGCAGTCACCAGTAGGTATTACTGATCCAGGAGTTCACAGACCCCCAGTTACCTGGAAACACTTTAATACTGGGAAAGATATTGTAAGGAGAGGTGTTGCTGACTATTCATGAAAACAAACAACTCAGCTCAAAGAAATAATACATAAAGCTGTTTTTAATAGCTGTCTCTGCTTAGAACAAGCATCTAAAAGCTGAATTCTACCGACATTATCTCTTAATGAGACTACAAAGCTGTTTTCCTTCTCTCCTGTGCCATTCCTCATGTTTTACCTTTCCCTCATGTTTGATTTTTTTCAACATCAGTCATTCATTTAAAACACTTCTGTTGATGTAACTCGGCTTTGGATTACATTTCATGTTGCCATTTCCTTTCTGTTTGAATAGGGATTTCTTTTATCCAGAGGAAGGAAACCAATAATTTGTCATGAAGAACCAATGCTCACTTGGATTCACAAACATGCGGTCAGCTCTTCTATAATTTTCTAAAGCATTTTAGGATAATGGAAGAAGGGTCTTGTTTGCGATTTCTGATGTTTTCCTTTGTTTTCCCCGATTTATTTAACGTCTGTACTCCATTTGACCATTTGCAGGACAGATTACAGTAAATCTATCGTTTTGTTTGTTTTAAAGGTGATACCAAGTTTTTGTGCTTTCTGTGCCCCAAGTCTTTCCCAGGAGGTCATTCAGGGATCCATCAAAGGATTAACCTTTGGTATGACAAATTAACAGATGTATCTGTAGGAACAAAGTAAACTATACTTTGCCATAAACTTACATAATCTGTACTGTTCCTTTCCAATCAGAGTTTTGCAGATGGCAGATTATTTACAGAACTGAGCTCCCATACTTTTTAGGTGCTGCTATCTCTGCAATCCCACCAGTGCACAGAACACTCTCAATCCTCTGCTGTCTCAGCACAGGGAAGGCCCAAGTACTTTCCTGCCAGTCATCCCCTGAAAACTGTTCAGGGATTGCTCAGGGAGCCTGGACATCTGTGTGTTTCTGAGCATTCTGGCAGCATCGATTGCGAGTCAGTGCAAAGTGAGGAACCCTGAGCCCGAGATTTCCCCCTGGCTTTGCCCTAGGACTGCTTGACCACCTCCCTGTCCCTTTGCTTTTGCAAGAAGAGGGATGGGGACAGGTTGCTGATGGCCCTGTGAGCAGCTGGTGAAGGCTTCTGGCTAATGAGGGAGGTTTGGGGGGAACTCCAGATATTTTGTGTTCGCTGGGCTGAAGACATAACCTGGGTACCGGCCCCAGCGGCGAGGGTCTTGCCAAAGTCTTTCGTTCTCCTGTCCCTACGGCCACCCGTGTATAGGCTCCAGCTTTGGGGTGTCTGCCTCCCCTCGGCAACCTTCCCTCTCAGCCCCACGGGAAGAAGAGCCAGGCTCGGCTACAGGTACGAGGGGGCCGGTGCGTGCTGTGCGGGTGCCATCGGTGGGTGCGGCTTTGTAGGGGCAGGACTGTGGAAGGTGGGAGTGAGGCGTGGGTGGGGTGCTGGGGAGGCGTGCGGAGTGTTCCGGGAGCCGTGGGCCGGGGCGATCCTCCCCGCCCATGATTGGCAGCGCGGCGTGTCCCCCCCCAGCTCGGCTCCTGCTGCCCCTCGGCCGCCGCGGAATACACATCGGCACCGCCCGCCCGCTCCTCTCCGCGTCGCTCTCCTCCTGCCTCTGCCGCTCTCATTTGTTTTAATTTTTTTTTTTTTTCTCCATCTCCTCCCCTCCCATCTTTTGGGCGCTTCCCCGCTCTCCCGCCCGCCTAGCGGGCTGCCTCCGCGGGCGCTCAGCGCGGGGCCATGCCGGCGGGGCCGCCGCTGCTTCGGGGCTCCCTCCTTCTCCTCCTCCTGCACTTCCTCGGCGCCCCGGCCCGCGGAGCCGTCTACACCAACCATTTCTTGGTGGAGCTGTACGACGGGGGCCAGGCGGAGGCCGAGCGGGTGGCGGCGGAGCACGGCTTCGGCGGGGTGCGGAAGGTAAGCCCCCCGCGCAGGGTCGGAGCGCTGCGGTGCCCTTCACGTTGGGCTCCGGGCGTGCGGTGTCGTGCCCTGGGCATGCCGGCCACGCAGGGGTGGCCCCGGCGCGGTTCTGACCGCCGCTCACCTGCGGGAAGGGACGGTGCGGAGCGCGTCTCGCTGTGCCCGCGTTAATCTCCGCTTCCCGAGGGGCTTTGAGGAGCAGCGGTGCCGAGAGCCATTGCAAGTGCTCCTCGGTATTGGCCCAGCAGGGTGGTTATCTTGGACTGGAGGGAGAGCGCAGTTTCCCACATGGTAACTCGGTGCATTTTGACTTACTATGTAAACATCCTGCCATGGAGGAGCTCCCATCCTGCGGGGCTGGGGCTGCCGCCCAGGGCTTCCTGAGCGCGACTGCAACTGCGCGGAGCACCTGCGAAAAAATAAAAGCCTCATCTCCATGGAGAAGTCTGCACACAATTTAAATAGAAGATTTCACAGGGGTTTTGACACTCAAGTTTGTGATGCTGGTGGGCTTCTTAATATCCCTGTTATTCTCCTAGAGAAATAGGATGACCTTAGGCTGAAGAAGTTGCTTAATATTAAGCATGATAAGCAATGAATGCTTTTTGCTAATGAATGTAAGTTGGGAAACTTCAAGTGCCATTGGAGGTTGTTTTCGCTCCTGAGGTCCTAGGAAATCAAACGCAGCCAGAGTAGCAGGTCCCTTCCCAGCTCCTAGTGTCCAACTCTGCTAGAAATCTCTCCCATTCAAATGGTAACTAGACCTCTAAATATTTTAGGGTACAGTAAGACCTGGGGTGAAACCAGGGAGAGGCTAATAGAGTGCCCTGGTCAATACAATTCCTGGCAGACTCGCTTGGAGGAGTGTGGAAGGGAAAGCAGACTGTGAGTGTTGCTGCTGCTTGTTTGGCTTTTTTTTTTCTTTTCCTCTCAGTTATGCAATGACAGCCTGGTCCTGCATCCAAGGAAATGAATGATAATAGCACCCTGAACTTGAATGAGTGAAATAGCTTTAAACCTCGATTTAAAAATAAAAAAGCGTATCAAGTGAGACTCCCTCCCTCAGGTTGCCTCATTTCAGCTCCAGTGGGAGTTTGTTAGAGAAATGAGGACAAGATCATTGTTGCTGTGACCACAGCTGACTCCTGCTGCTGATAAGATGCTTTTGTTTTAGGCTCACAGCCTTGTACTGATAGTGACAGAGCTGGGCGGCTGCTACATGTGGGAAAGGATTCATTGTGGGGATTAGGTTTTGTTATATGAAATTTAGATACAGCTTTTTGGTCAACAGTTTTCCTCTTTTAGTCTCTTCCTGATTGTGCTCCCTTCCTCCTATCCTGGGGTTATCTGACTGATAAGGCCTTACAAGGATAGAAGAGTACATTCCTGCATAGCTCAGTTTCTTATGACTTTTGCTAGACGCTTTCAAATGATCCTGTAATCCAAGTGGGGAAGAGACATGGAGAGAGAGAGGATTTTGTAGGATGGAGAAATGCAGCTTCTGGGCTGTTAGAATCCTCTCCTCTCTACCATGCTTCTCCCCAGGAAGCCTCGGCCACATTAGGAGACTTCCTCATGGAAATCAGCCTTGTAGCTCATCTCAGGAGAGAACTGGAGGGAAGTCCCTCGGGTAAGTGCAACAGGAGAGTACCTGCTTTTTCCAGGACATGCCACGAAGGGGCTGTTTCCCGTGGGCATGGGTGTCTCTGAAACCCAGCAGGGCCTTGGCGTGATGTGTGTGTGTGCTCCTGGCGTGGGGCAGCAGGTGGTTATGAAATTTAGATACAGCTAATTAACTAATAAAACAGTACTCAGCTCACACTGTCTCGAGGTTTCTGGGTTATACTGGCTCAGTCCCTGAAAAGCTAGTAAGCCTCCCACCCCTCCTCCCCAGCTGTGAGAGGAAATAGCACCCTGCTTTCTGCAAGGCAGTAATTTTAGGGAAGAGGAAGGGTTGGTAGGGTTTGACATTTTGCTGGCTGTGTTGGAGGATAATCCATGAGAGGCTGATAGCAATCATTATTCTTAACGGAGTTTGGGTGGTGATAATTGGCCGCTAATAAAAGCTTGTGCCATTTATGCCAGTGGCTCTTTGGTACTGCTGAAGGGTCTCCTCTCTGTTTTGCTATCATCAGGCTTGTCTAGCAGCTTGCTGTCTGCAGACTCAGCTTTCATGGCAGTAACGCAGGAAGTTGAATGTGGCCGTGTGTAGAGAAGCACAGAGCTGTCAGTGGGAAACTCTCGAGGGAAAGTGCTATGTGTAGATATGCTGTCTAATGAAATATTCAAAAAATACCAGCACCACCCCCCACCAAATTACATCACAAGCAGAAGTGATCTTTTAGATACTTCAATGACACATGCTGTTTGGATGATGTATTGAGTTATTTACTTAAAAAAAATCTGGTTAACTTTACCCATGTTGGAGAAGAGCCATTGTCTGAAAATAATCACCTTTATTTCAGTGCAGGGACTTTCCCAGTAGGAACACAAGAGCAGATTCCACTTTTTTTTTGTATGTGAATTTAAGACGTGTGTGAGAAAGATTTCTTTTATGCCTGCTAGGGTGTCACAGATCTCTCTTTTAACATGACTTTATGGAGCTGTTTTTTAAATTATGTATTTTTAGTGCACATATTTTTTTCCCCAATAACAAGCAATCTCTGAGCAGGTGCATATTATGTTTACTTAACAGCAGATTTCTGCAAAAATGCATGAGAAAGCATTGCCTTTAAGATTAATGTTAGGAACTGCATGATGCGCTTTCTAATTGATTCTTTGGCCATGCTTCCTACCATCATTCTGAAACCACTACAAGACGTCAGGTGGGCTAAATGTGTGCTTTAAATACAGTGCCTGATGAATTGATTAAAGGCTTGGTGCTTACATAAACAGGTACTTTTCTTTAGGTCTAGGATCCTAACATGAGTCAGCGTCAAACACACTAGTCAGTTTTTCTTTAATCTTCCTGGAATTAATCCTGAACACAGACCTCTTTGATTTTTATTTTTAATGTTTGTAATTTTTCAATCCATTTTTACCTGCTAAAATGGATTCTGTGTATTTCCGGTGAAACAAATACTGTGATAAAACATATTTTTTTTCTTAAAATGGTTAGTCTTACCATCTTTAAGCATTCAGAAATTGTGAGAATGCCCCCCTAGTACTGTGAGAACTGCAGAAAGAACAAGTTTTTGGTTTTGATTGGTTTTTTTTTCCCCCCCGTTTGATTTATTTGCCTCTTGGCATGATTGCCACCAGAATACATTTCTTAATGCACGCTGGAAAAAGCTGCTTTCTGACCTTGCCTTGCAATTCACAATTAATTTCTAACTAGGAGAGTTGGAAGATGCATTTAGAAAGGTCTTCTATTTGGAGATCAGAGTTTAGGCATCTCTTTCAATTTCATCAACAATAGTGAGACTGAGACAATCCACAAAATGCCACCATAACTAAAAGGCTAAATATTCTGCTTCTAGTAGCATTGAGGTGTGGGGTTTTAAACAATTAGCATTCATTGGCCTCAGATTTTAAAATAAGAACCAAACCTGAATTTCAAACCATGGGGAATTTGATGTTTATGTTGCCCAAAGCTGGTCTGTTTTTTCCTTGATGTATCACCTGATCCCGTATCCCACTAAATCTTCCAAAACTCAACATACCTCTCACAGCTGTGACTTCTTTGCTTCCTGTTTTTGCTTAGGAGGCTGCTAGTTGAGGGCCAGGCTTTGTGGACTCAATCAGTAATTTCTTGATGAAACACTGGGAGCATTCAGGTTTTCTTGCTTTTCTCTTTACATTGTATGAATACAGACTTATCAAAAGCAAAACTTAACAGGTAAAGAAGCTCTATTTCTTGCTGCAGCAGCCCACTTCCCTGCATTTAGGCTGAGAGCCTGTGAGGTGGGAGTTGATGTGATGTAGAAGGCAGACCTAGAGGCAGAATAATGAGTTCGCAGCCTTGGGAGCTCTTTGCAAGGGTATCTTGCAGGGATCCTGAACATTTCATCCTGGAATGCACGTACTAAAGCCTTAAAATCTAAATGCTAATCCAAGGGCTCGTGGAAGTGTTAATTGTGTAATTAAGTGTAATTGTGGCCAAGTAAAGGCAGCGTGGAGGGTGCAGGAGTGCTCCAGTGGGGTAACAGATGCTGAAGCAAAGGAACATCCCGTGCAAAGAGGAGGCAGAAAGCTCAGGCCTCCCCACATGGGCCGGCTGGAGTCTGAGGACTTAAGATCAAGCCTCAGAATGCAGTGTTTCTGTGTGTTAATATGGGTTTACTAATTTATTAGCTTTGTGTTTTATTCTGGCCCAGAGGAAAGGATGTTTGCTTGCAGAAGCATTCCTTTATTACAGAAACAGAAAAACCTCTTAGGCATGGAGGATACAATGCAAATTTTCTGAGGAATCCGAGAGCTTTAATTTTCTAGATTTCACTTTTGCGGTTCTGCATTAGTAAGACAAAAAAAAAAAAAGATGGCTATCTCACCATAGCAGCAAATGCTTCAGTTTCTGTCCTCATGTGTGTAATTAAGGGGGAAGAAGCATTTGAATAGCAGGAAAAGTTTGATCCTGCTGTGGGCAGGCACACTGCTGGGCGGCGATGTAGACCTCCCTCTTCCAGAAAAACACATGAAGAAAGTAACTGGGGAAGATGCAGAGAGAGCAGCTCTCTGCTTCAGGAGGGAGCCTTGTTAGCTCCTTGCAGGTGGAGTCCAGGTGTGTCACTGGGCACAGTCTGGAAAGGCCTGTTCACTCCTATTTACACTTGAGACAAATGGAATCAAAAAGGAATTTTGCTATGCTAGAAGTGAGTTTGCCTCATATACGTAAACACTGTGTTTCTCTGGAAATGTCGCTTGGTTGGTTTTTTGGGGTTTTTTTGTTTTTTTTTTTTTTAATATGATTTCATTTTGTGTTCTGCCTTGGATGCATAAACAGCTCCGGGAGCAAACACTGGCTAACTGGATAACTTGGAACAAACAAACAAACAAAAAAATCCCTGTTACTTAAATGTAATCAATTATGCACATGAAAGCTGTAAATTATGGAGAAGATCTGTAAACCACAGGCTCAAGTACATCCCTAACCCAGTTTCTGTAAAGCTCCTTCTCTACCAGAGGCTCAGACTGTTTGCTGGTGGTGAGTGTTCTGTTTGAACTATAAAATAATTACCTTGTCAGATTTTACACTTGTTTAAGTGTAAAACAAGGTCAGTCTCCCCTACTATAGATCCCTGCTGTAATTGCTCCATTGCTGTTTTGAATATATGGTGTAGCTGTTTCTTGGCAAAACATGCAGATTAAACCTTACCTTTACAGATAATTTTGTTTTGCTTCCTGAACTACAGCTCAGTGAACACAGAGGTATGAAATTCTGGCTGTTTGTAAAGCTGCCTGCATTTATAATTTTATTTATTGCATGTTATTCAGACCCATTTGCAGAATAGAACATGCGGTAGAGACAAGTGCAATTCTTTTATCACTTGGGGATTTTTTTTGATGCTGCAGCCCAACAGGAAATGTGCAGTTATTGGTTTTCATTTACATTCTATTTAGTTTTGCCGGTGTGACGAAGACGTATAAAGAAGTGGACAGCATTCCCTGAACACTGTGATCCCAGCATACCAGGACTAAACATGCTGTGTACGAGCCTATCTCCTGCAACCTAGCCCAGAGTGCCTGTCAGTCTGGGATCTCCTTCCTTCTGCCCAGATAGCTTTCTTGCAGATGACTTTCAGACTATCCCTGGGATTTACAACATACAGATACATGAATTGCCTCTGTGTGTTTGACCTTTGGGATCCCCTATGTTGTGGCTCTGTCTGTGGTCCTACTTAAATCTCCCATTCTTCTCGCTAGGCTTTTCAGATGCTAAAAGCAGTCTGAGGGCCACTGAGAGGCAACGTGGACATCTGTAGCTGTTAACATACCCAGAATTGAATTTGTCTCCTGACCTTCATCTGCAGAGCTGTGCAGCAAAAGGATAGCTGTTTATTCCAAGAGTCCCCTGCTTTGAAGACTCGAGTTTTTGCATCGTGCCAGATGGACAGATCCCACTGTCATGCCTAACCAGACCCAGATGGTTTAGCATACTGCAAATGAGGGAGGGCAGTTTGTTTGTAGTTTGGGAGTTCAAATCCAGATTCAAGTTCTAGACCAAAAGAAATTATCAATTCATTCCCAGCTTGAAATGCTTTCTTCTGAGATCCTGTGGCATCCTTGGCATTTGTTTATTAGCAGGCAAATGATCCCAGAGACTGAGTCTGCTGTTGGCTCCTTCAGAAAAGGACAGAGGTGTTTGAATTTGTGTTATCTTTTTGAGAATCCAACTGTTGCATGAAAGTGACAGCCTTCTATCTTTTTCACAAAACATGACAGGTGACAAGATAAAGACCCTACTAACTCTTAGGAAAACTTTTACTGCTGTAACTATACTGATGTGGTTAAAGTGGGGAGACAAACCCAGTTGCAGTGCTGTTACTATCAGTGTGGGAATACTGACATGTTTAACTCATTCCAAGTCAGAACAATATTAGCAGAAATTTAATTTCCTCTGGAGCTTTTAACAGTAAGACCATGTTGGTTTCAAAAAAACCAAACAAATAAACAGAACCAACTAAAAGCAACAACAAAAAAAGAGCTTCCAATCTTCCTGGAATAGTTATGCTAGTAGTAGTTACTACTTATAGTACTTATGCTGGTAATAGGTAGTACTTAGTGTAGCGAAGTAGAAGTTTGCATGTGACCCTTAATCTCATCCATCTATGGAATTGTTCAATTAAAATTAATACATGCAATTCAAGTTTCAAATGCTTGTAATAAAGCATTTGCAAAGTAGTTGCCAAAACATAGGTAGAATTTATCTAGTAGATAGTTTCCATTAGTAAGTTCTGAGAAATGCCCATGCTCATGGAAAATTCTGTGATCTAGAAACCAAGCCAAATTGTTAAAATGAATGAGAAATTCTGACAGTTCTTAATAAAATATTATAGCTGGGAAACCCTTTGTGCAGTTCCAGTTCACAGTATGGATGGGTAGTTTCTGTGTGAGCAATAGCAGCAAATTCAGTGCTATTAGTAGATGAAAAATCTGCCTTTGTCCTGCAGTATTATTCCAGTCATCAGAAACCCTGTTCTTTTTTTCATTTTCTTTTTCTTTCAACTTTTTCAGATAATTAAATGGGTCAGGTCTCTACAGGATGCTGCTGCATGGTGGCTATAAATATTGCAGTGAGCAGCCCAAACTTCCATCCATCCATGGCCTCTGGTGGGAGGAAGCTGAACTGCTCAACTATGTGTCCATGACTGGTGTGTTGCTCTTGTAAATCAAGGCGAGCTCTGCATTTAACTCTCATAAGTTCAGTGAAAAAGCAAACCCTATGCTACTGAAATGGAGATTTAATTTCAGCTGAGCAGGCTTAGGCCGTGCTTTGCGACAGAAAGCACTGTCCCAGAGAAAGCTGAATTCAGTGTGTACTGTGTGAAATTCTGAGTGGCCATCACACACAGTTTATCATGCAGTGTGAAATACAGTTTGGTCATGGATTTATGACAGTAGCTCAGCAGTGTAACTCAGCTGAATGCTGGCTGTGTTCAGCAAGTAGCAGGAGCATGGACTTAAAAAAGAAATTATGAGCTTGGCCATTTATACACTGGGATCATAAACAAATAAATTGGGTAGTGATAGGTCTTTAACAAGGAGTGAACTGGGACATTGTCATGTATTACCTACCTTCTCAAACAAAACTTCTGTGGAAATGTTACGTTCTTAACTACTTTGTCCACAGAAAGCAAATGGAAATAGTGACCTCAGTGTTTACATCAAACCAGCTGGCAAATGTGTCCCAGATACTCGTGACTGAACTAGATTATTTGCTTACCAAAAGAATAAGATGGTAATATGTCAGAGCTGCTTTCTCCAAAGAACCAGTCTGTGAAAACCTGAAACCCAGAAAATATATATTTAAATATTATTATTATTAGGTAGAGAAATTTGCACAGTTTCGGATGATTGTTGGATACCAAACTAGATCCAAAGAGGTAAATCTCTTCCTTGTATGGGTAGTAAAAGAGGTGGAATACAGCCTCCCCTTTCCTGATGACAGAGGATCCTTCTTTCTGCCTACTCATTCTTTATGAGAAGCCAGTGAAACAGAGGAGCGTGATTCTGAAATCTGCTCTATGGGTGAGTACTGTTTCTGTCACCTACTGTGCAACACCAAGTGCAGCGAAATCTGCTTTTTAAGGCTTTTAGCTGCAGCCAAGATGTGGTGAATTAGCTATAACCATGACTGTTGGATTCCCATCAGTCCCATGGGGGCTTTATACTTCCCTGTATCGATTAATTTTAGAATTGTGTTTCAGCTGAATTTAGCTCTTTAGAAGTTATTTTGAGCCAGCTGTAAAGTGGAATTGTCAGCTCAGAATTTGGGTGAAGAAGTATGAAAATCAGAACTGGAACACATTTGCAGGTTTGGAAGACTTGGCTGCTAACATTGATGGAATGATGGTCGTGGATTGCGACATCATCATCTTGGCAGCATTTCCATCTTTTAATTTTTGTATTGCCATTTAAACCCGCAAAATTCACAGGCAAATTTACTTTTCATCTCTTAACTGTAAAACCATTCCACTTCTCCTACAATTAAGATACAGTTCAGAATAAAACCTGGTCAGAAAAGCAAGTGGATATTTTATCTTTTTCTGTTGATGGAGATTAAAATATTCAGTGTGATTCTGTAAAATCCCTTTTTCCCCTTCTAACTGAACATGTATTATTCATGTTAAATATATTATACCTTGGTAGAGAAACTAGTTTTTCAGGCTCTAAAGGCTGAAATGCTGGATGATTAATTAAAACCCTACATTTTCCTTGCTTGACTAATGTAATAGAAACAAGATAACATATAAGCACATGCTGGACTGAAAACAATTTCTGCCAGAATAAACTTCCCTCATTTATTAATTGGTAGTAAAAGACTTATTTCACAGCTGCCTGAAAGGTCAATGAAGGAGTCCTGGGAGGAAGAGTAAGGGGTGATGTTGCTGTTTGCTTTCCTTTCTCATCATTATTGCTAGGTTTGAGTCATCCTTTTTCTTGCGTCTAGGACAGCTCTTGACCCCACTCAGAGCAGTTATTCCTTGTTGTGAAGTGACCATTGTGCTGTTGTGTGCAGGAGCCAACAGGAGCTCTCTCCAGGTTGTGGTGGTCTAAGTAAAGGATTTGCCTCTGACCTGAGCTTGTAGTAGTGAGGATTAATGTTTGTGACTTCTTCCTAGCAGAATCAAGAAACTTTAGAAAAATAAAACAGCATTGTCCCAAAATGTTCTCTTTTCCTTGGCTCTGCTGAAAATGTTTTTCTTAAAGCTTCCTTCCCTGGCTCTTCTCAAGCCTACTACCTTATGTTAAAAAAAAAAGAAGAAACAGTGTGACCCTCCTGTCTTTTAATATCACAGTTTTGTTTCTAATTGTTACCCATCAGCTTCTCTCCCATAAAGCACATAGTTTTCTCCAGGAACTGACTGCTTCTCTGGCAACTGGAAGACTTTTTCAGCGTGGTGTAATAACAGAAACCTCACTGTGAAGCACTTTCTGTCTATCAGCTCCTGCTTGGCAGCCTAGCATCAAACAGACACGGAGTAAAAAAGGAAAGAGTAAAGGTTTTGAATTGCTAGAGAGGTCAGATCTTAAAATGTCGGTAGAGCTAGCATCTTTGCATTAGAGCAATTCACATCTGTGCCTTCTTGAGAAGCTCTTGTCAGTAACCAACTTATGTTGCTCTGAGTTGCTCTTATAGCTCTGCTTCATTAGAGCTTGAGTTCTCGACTCTGCTTTTAGGTGCTGCATGAGCTGAGCACTTGCACACATGATTATGTAGCCACTTTGTTATGTGAACGTAGACTTAAAAATAATGCTGAAGTGCCTTACTGAAATTCAGGATCTCATTGTTTAGCAATGCCTTGCCCCTTCTTCATCCGTGAGGTTTAAGTACCTGTAATTTGTGTCTGGGACGCACTGCAGCTTAGTGTTGTTTTTTTAAATAGCAGACTTCAGCTCATGGCTTTTATCTCTGTGTGTCTGGAGCTGATGTGACATCAGGGTCCTGTGTGACAACAGTAGTCAACCTGTTTGGTTACATGCTTAAAAGGAGAGATGGGTTGTAAATCAGGAGTGAGGCAAAGTGGCCTTTTTTAAGCAGTGCTAATTGCTGTCAGCAATATTGATCTATCTCAGAAGTATAACTTGGCCATTTAAATTTTCAGACTCTAACTGAATCAAACTGTTTCTTATGAGTTTTCCCTAAGGAAGATATACTGATATGAAGAAGAGATTTCCATCTTATATTGCTTAAATATATTACAACATTTAACAAATATTTGTTCCTAAAGAGGTACCTGGTTGCATACAGATATATTACATGTGTAGATATACCCAGTAATATATGTTTGCAATGGCACTTGGCATTTTACAGGTAAGGGTTCATATCACAGTCTACAGTGCTGTGCAAACATTAATTAAATGAATCCTATCAATGAATAAAATAACTAAACTAGTACTCAGAAGAGAATGCTGTTTTACATCAGAGGCAACTGAAACAAGAGTATTACAACTCTAATTGCCCAAGATTCTCCTAATATTAGGAGATGCTGAAACTCATGTCTTCTGAGATTTAGTCCTAGAGTCCTAGAGCAGAGTTGCTACCGTGTGAAGCAAGAGCAGAGAGGGAAATAGCAAATGAAATGGTCGTGGGTTGAATGATCTTGGAGAGAAGGTCGTTGGAGGTGTGAAAACTTTTGACAGAATATTAACATCATGAGAGATGCTTTGAAAACACAGCAGAACATCAAGAAAGTGACAGGATACCCTGAGCTGATACCATTGCTCCAAGCCGGAGACAGGCACTTACAGCCAAAATTTTATTCACCTTTGTTAATAAAATGTAGAACTGGCAAAGCCACGTCTGGACTACCATCCTTTCCCCCGCTTTATTCTTACAGCACTGACTGCTTCAGACTAAATGAATTATGGTTAATTAACTGGGTCAAGTACTGACCGACTGTCTCTAAAGAATGTCTGGAGCCTGATTTCTGTTTGTCTTTTTTTCTCATTTTTGTTTGTTTAGGTATGGAGAGGGGGAGGCATTTGTTTATTTTATTTTGTTTTGTTCCTTTTTTTTGTTCCTTTTTTTGGTGTTGTTTTGGTTTTGTTTTAGGGCATGAAGGTGTTTTTGTTTTGCTTTAGTGGGATGGTAAAATCTCCCATTCTGTGTTACACATACATGCTTCAAGAAAATTTAATTGATTCCCCTTCTGATGGAATCATATTTACTTAATTATTCTAAATGATGTGTATGTTTATCTGTTGTTTATGTGGTTGCTGTGGAGTTGTGTGGCTGAATGATTGGAGAGGCTGTCTCCTTTTCCCAGTGGTCATTTGTTGTTGCTAAAAATGACAACACAATTGGTAGATGCTCCCAGTGACTTTTCTGGTGCTGAACTCCAGTTTTTTTCTGGTGCCCAGGGCTTGACTGAGGTGCTCTTCTTTCACAAACACACACACAACATTTATGTAAGAGGAATAGTGATGATTGCTCAGCCTTCACTTCAGCCTGTCAGCCAAACAATAATAATCACCTACTCCAGGTAATGACAATCTGAATTAACCCAGACAGTCCAATTTGAGGGCTGGTGTATAAGCAACAACATTCTGCTTGAAATCTGGGAAGTATCCTGCTTTCAACAGGGCATGTGGTGGAACTGATAATGCTGTTAACAGTTACTGGGGAGTAACGGATAAAACTCTCTAAACTGCAGAGATCCATTCTCATAAACTACAATAACTGTTTTAAAAGCTTCAAGTGGCTTGTCCAATTCACTGATAAAACCATCAGCAAATCCAGAGTCTTGTCACTGATGACTTGTATGACTTTATGTGCTTGCAGGATGGAGCTCTTCAGTGACAAACTTAACAGTGATACAGATGTAGTAAAACACTTGAGTGATTCATTCAATTGCAGATCAAAACACAAATATCACAAACTTGTAACCAAACCTATGGAGCAGTGTTTTGTACGCGCTTGGAAGCACTGGGTGGGGTAACATAATAACAAAACTGGTGAGAAAATGAGAGTAGCCATTTAACACCAGAATTCATCTACCTAAACAGCAGTGCTTCTCTTACAGACTTAGGAGTGAAAGAGCTCCTGGGGCTCAGCTCTGCTTGTATTTTAGCGTGGCCACCTCAGATAAGTGAGACGAATCATGCTTTGAAAGGGCCTCATTTTCTTTTGCCATGAATTTTACAGGGCATTCAGGTGAATTCCACATGGACAGATTGGACATGTAAGTGTAACAGCAGTCCACAACCAGTTCAGTTTTTTCTTTCATTTACTTCCAGGTTTTTATTAAACACCTCATGTCCAGCTATTGAGAAGACTGTTTAACCTTGTTCTTGCTGCATGCAAGAGGGACTAGGCAAAGGTATTTGTTTTATCCTTTTGGATAAAATAAAATCCAAAGGCATATATTCTGCAAAATCTTTGGGCATCACTTTTGACTTTATATTTTCTAGAGGAAAAGATATTTTGCTGTGGAGGTCAGGAAACCTTTCAGAAACTATTGGAAACTACTTCTGCTGGCTTTTAATAGAACTTTCAAAGCAGGGTTGCTGTGTTTTTATAGGCTAACCAATATTCTAAATAACAGTAACAAGTTTCCCTGTTATCATGCGTGTTACAATATTTCCATTGACTTTTGTATCTCTCTACTTAGTCTTGATCCCTTTTTCCTACCACCACCTGTTGCTGATTCCTTTAAGAGATGGTTGGATATTTATATGAAATGGAGCTGAAAACATGAAAATGTCTGAGTCAGGCATTTATGAATTAATTTCTTAAGAGAATGTTTCACTTTGTGTTAATGAATTGATTTCACGAGGATGATCTGATGATACTTTAATACAAAATGTACCTTTTGGGAGTGTTGAAGCTATGGCTATAACACCTCTGCCTGCCAGATTTGCCAAGAGAAGCAGATTAGGCTTTGGTGGAGCAGCTGGCTAAGACATGGGTACAGTGAGAACTGAGCCAGGAAGACTGAATCATAGCACTCAGACCTGGGCCTGACTGTGCCAGTCACTGGGGTTGTTTGGAGCTTGTGCAGAACCCTGGTTCCACTTGAGATCCTTATTTTGAGCCTTCAGAGTAATTATAGCATACAAATGGGAAAGTGTGAAATCCTTGCCTGGGGCCATGGGGACACAGTGGACTGGATTTCATGTTGGGTGATCTCTGGTGCAGCTTTAGTCCTCTGTGCTATTTCACATTTCTCTACCAATGTTTGAATTAATCCTTTCTTGTTCGTGCTTTGTTCTGTGTTGTTTCGGTGCCTGAGGCTGCCTGTGTTTCTGGCTGGCTCTTCTCTTACATGGCCCTCATCACTAAAGTGAATGAGTGCTTTTGACTTCAGACTTGGCTCCCATCTGTATTTAAAGGTAAAATGATTTCTAATGCTAATTGGGGTGAGGGAAAATGAGAGAAAGAGAGTTTAAAAATTCATATTGAATATTTATAAGCATTCTCAGTGCATTTGATGAAACTGGGATGAAAAGGTTTCGAAAAGGTTTCTGCTTCTTAATGAAAGGCACTTTGTTGTGCTTCACTTAAAATGGTAACTGCAGGTATGAGGCCTGTGGGGCCAGTGAAGGCTCCAAACACATTTACTTCTACTGGGTTTAGGTGCTATTTTTTGTTGGTGTAATTATTGAGCAGTAATGGCATGAAAGAGCTCACCTGTGCCAATATATGGCTCCTTTCAAAGTCAGGAGTGATGCTTGGGCAGTGCTTGGACTCTGTGAGGAGAGATGTTTAGTGTTATGCTTCTTAAAAATAAAATTATTTTAAAATTATTATTTGGGGGATGTACATCTTTTTTTTGCCTTTAGCACCGGTGTTTGTCCGAATCATCACATCCATGGCCACATATTCATACTAAGGCAGGCAAGGAGTTCTGGGGAGGGTCTTTGTCAGCCTGGCTGATTGAGGTCTTTCTGTGAATCTCATTCACTGACAGATCCATTTCTGTTGATTTTGGTGACCAAAGAAGGCGGTAACTTGCTATAAATTACCCTTTGCTTGTATTTATAAATGATTTTGCTCAAAAGAAAGTTGTTGCAGACTGTTGTTCCCATTAGTAACTTGGGAGAGGAACCTTAACAAAAGATTAAAGTAAACTGGTTTTAGAATATTACAGTGTTGGGAAGAAATCATTGGAAATTATGCACAAAAGCCAGCAGTGAGCTGTAGGGATTCTGCATTACGTGAAAGAAAGTGAAAGGCAGAATGGGAAGGCTGGGCAGAGATAGTCCCATTAAAACAAGAGGGTTGTTCTTAAGCTTTTTGTGGGCACCATAATGTATGTAGATAAAACTCTGCAGTGAGTCAGTAAAATGCAGTCTTAAAGATAAGGAGCCAGTAAAATCTGATGTTAAAGATAAGCCTTGGAACCAATGTTAATCTTTATTTTTGTATTGTGTATTACCTCCTAAAACTAGTGACAGGCTGTGAATGCTGGACCTCTCCCTGAGAGCCAGATAAAGTACTGATGCCACTGGCAGCTTTATTCAACTTGGGTATTTTCTTAAGAATTTATTGCTGCTTCATAATACCTTTGCTAGATGGGCTTTTCTGGTCAGGAGATGCTGATGCTTGTTTTCAGTGCTAGTCCTGCCCAAGGTGGCCTCAGTTGCTACAGTTTTAGAATGAGGAACAGTAGCTGATTTTAATCTTTCTGTGGCTTTTCTTTAAACTTCTGCACTGCTTTGCAGCTGATATTGATTTCCTTTGCTTTGTGACAGGCAAAACTGCAACTGGGGTCACTGTGCATATAGTTCAAGGCAAGACCAAGAAAGAAGGGTGGTTTGGTTTTCTCTGTCAAGCAGACAAAATAGGATAGAAGCCATCAGCTCTGAGGGAACCATGTGTACTGCCCCATCCTAGATCGGGTGTCTCCGAGGAACAGGCTGTTTTATACCTGATTTTTCCTTCTTGGAGCAGTTGAGGGCTCAGCAGTGGACAATCTTTTTCTCCCTTTCAGTAGTGGGGAATGGCCTCAGGAGCAATGCCTGGGCCTGACGAGACAATTGTAGCTGCCTGTTACAGCCCTTCTTCCCAGCCGTGGCATCTAGGGCAGCACAGTCACTCTCTTTTCTTGCTGGGGAAAGACTTTGTGTGTAAGGAGAAGAGTGCAGAAAGATTGAGAATCATGAATTTAACTTACTTATTTTTATTTCAATAATAATTACACCTCAACTTCTGTGGTTGAGCAGTAGCCTGAAACAGCTAAGATACCTCAGACGTACTGGTGCTAAAACCGTGCACAATATCAAACTTTTCCTGCCTCTTTCTATATCAAATGGTACATCCTAGCCATTTTCATAGAATCATGGATTGTTTAGGTTGGAAAAGACCCTAAGATCATCAAGTCTATTTTGGTTTCAGTTAAGCCTCTTCCATTGAAAGGGTTTTTCTTTCCTCCATTTAGTTGAACACTGATTTTTAAAAAGTTATTTTCTGGTTCACATTCTTTCAGGAAGAGGGTTAAACAGATTTCATCTTTGCCTCAGAAAGTGTTATTAATAACCACAAGGAGGCTGCAAATATGAAGAAAAGAAGGAGACAGGTGGATATAAAATGTTTTACTCTACTTGCTGTTTTGTATTTGTGATTCTGGTTTTGCTTGTATGTATTTTTCACCAGTACTTTTATACAAATATTGCAAGTAATGACGTGCTTGTAATTCCTGAGATTCTGAAAGCTGTGTTTTGTAATGGACAATATTTATACATCAAGGCAGTAAGTAGGCCCATTTCTAATTCTAAATAATCCTCCTCACTTGAATATTAAAGTGCTTTCCAGTAATTAGTTATCTTACTTAATTGATCATTTTTTTCTTAGGGCAGAAAGCTTTGCTTTTGTCTTACAGGAAGAAACTGAGCCACCAGGCTGAGTGCATTATTGTTCCATGGTGCATGCTGAGCCTGCTGTTGCCAGAACAGGAATTTTATTCCATAGCAATTCTAGATTTACAGCTACAACATTATCGAGCAGATACTGCTGATGACACTTCGGAGTCTTTATGTACAGGAAATCTGTTTTCATTTCACTTCATTATACGCACTGTTCATTTTACCATTTGCTTTTTTGCTGTAGCTCCAAATCAGAGGAGACTTCCTGGAACAGCTGATAGTGGGAATGTAAATCCTGCTGTGAGCTACCTGTGCCCTCCATTTGGTTGCTGCCAAGGAGTTACTGGCTTGGTAGCAGGAGTCCCTCAGAATTGGAAGCTTCAGTCGTTTCTTGTGGTATTCACAGATCTAACTGCAAAATCCTCATCAAAGCCTGACATTTTAGGCCCTTTCCCTGGTGTCTGATTTCTCCCGCATGTACATTCATTAATTTCAAGGATTCACTGCAGAGTTTAGATTCTTCCTGAAAATTGCTTGGTTTCTGCTATTAATTATTCACAATCCACAGTGCTGGATCACATAATCTTTCAGGTATTGCCTCACTGAACTGCTTTCCTGGGTGTCCCCCTCTAGGTTTGATTGATCCAGTGTGAAAAACCATGTGGACCATAAAATATCAGAGTTCTTTGAAGATTACTGGGATAACTGTGAAAGGAGTGGCATAGTCTTAGTCAAATTTATTCATTATTTTTCCATAAATCTGGGCATTGTTGTACTAATTGTACTTGCTCATGGTCAAACTTGAATACACCAGCTTTAAGCAGTTACTACATACGATATTGCTTCATGCTAAGAGGTGCTAGAAACTAACCTTGTATGGAAAATAAACAGCAAATACCTGTTATATATTTCCAGATATCTTCAAAACTGCTTAGACTAATCCTTAATGGAGGAACATCAAGATCAATATTTGACTGGAATTGATTTTAGTGGTTGATACTGAGATAAAAGGAACAAAAGTAGCATGATCTCAGGGAGAGAATTAGAGCAGTAATTGGGCCACAAACAGTGAAGGATGGTAATGGTTAGCACACCAGGATGGGTTTCAAGCTGTAACTGATCTGCCTATTTAGATTTTTTTTTTCCTCATGCATGTTTTTGACGCATAAAGTAATGGATCCAATGTGCGGGAAGGGCATTTTCCTGGAGAGCCAGATCTATTGCCAAACTCTGGATTATGTAAATACCTGATCACCCAG
Source organism: Platysteira castanea (assembly GCA_013397175.1). Classification (NCBI taxonomy): domain Eukaryota; kingdom Metazoa; phylum Chordata; class Aves; order Passeriformes; genus Platysteira; species Platysteira castanea. The sequence goes on from VYXC01000807.1 coordinate 139,311, forward strand.
TTGGTAAAGATGTCAGATACAAGTTTAAATATACATCTGCTTTTTAAAACGATTCTAAACCCAAACAGAATTTGAACCTTCAGAGCTGTGACTCTGAGGGTATATATGAAGTGCAGGAGACTTTTGTGGCCTCTGCTGAGAACTCTCATAGCCTCCTTTCTCCTTCTACCTCAGCTGTTGTATTTTTCACAGGTGTATGGAGCTGAAGCTAAATATTCTGATTATTCACCCAGAAAAGCTCTCCAGTCAGCCATGCAGATCAGCTCCAGGGAACCATAATGATTTTGATGAAATCTCCTTAACCTTTTATAAACACTTAAAAGAGGTTGTTTTATCAGAACAGAATGCTTTGATTTTTTTTTTAAGTAACTTTGCATTTATGTATCATACAGAATGGAACTTTAACATGAAAATTAAATGCTTTCATTTCAGTGACAGTAAATATTTCAATTAACATTAAAAAGTACTTTGAAGAAAAAGAAAACCCAAACTTGCATACTTGTTTTTGGAATGACCAGATTTTCAACTTTCATACTCGACTATCTTCTATTTCCACACTGCTTCACATGTATAGTAAAATATGTTTGTGGAACTGTGCCAGATAGAGTGATAGGTTGACTGAAACAGGAGATAATTTTGTAGCAGGTAATTTTTATCTGTGCACTGTATACACCTGTATACAGGAACAGAATCTGTTTTATGGCAGCATGATGCTGCTACCTGTATTCAGCCCAGGTTTTCACAACAATTTTTCTATCTAGACATCGGCCTTGGTATTTCAGTAAAGAACTTTGAACTCCTGCTAAGATGTTTATGTTATCATGAAGTATAGGTAATAAAAAGGAGAGGAACAGGCTGTCATAGCTGTTCTTGAATATCTCTTGTAAGAAGTTAATTTACATGCAGGGTAGTCAAACCTTTGAAGTTGAAATGTTCACAGCATTAACATATCCCAGCCATTTGTTTCAACTTTTACAAGGACAAGCTTAGTTTAAAAATGTGCAGTTACTTGCTTACATTGAAATGTTCAACTGGAATGTCCCTATTAAGTTTAAATGGGGAAAGAACTGTTCATTTGAGATTCAACTGGAGCTTCCTAATCAAGTGCTGGAAGTGGGATGCTGTTCTCCCAACACTGTCTTTTAGCCTTCTAAAAGCTAAATGTCTACTAGTCTTCCAGTTGCTCTCTGCCAGTCCTGAGGAGAGAATTGCATTTAATAATGAGAAGCCCTCCAGAGGTGCTTGCTTGCTCCTTAAATGTCTTGGACATTAAAGGTGCAGAACACTGTTTCCACCTGAACACTGAACTGTTTTCTTAATATGCTCTGTATGTTCCATTTCGGGGTGCTCAGAAGAAATTCCATGTACCATATTTTTCTAAAAGTGGAAATCCCTTTGCTTTCTGCCTTTCATCTTATGGTGTCAGTTCAGGTGTGTTACAACAGCTCAGCAAAGCACTTATGTAAGGCCCTCTTGGTGAGCGATGCTCTCTGGAGTTTCAAATCTTTTGCAGTTCATTTTGTTGTTTTATTCTGGCTTTTTCAGGAAATAGGGAATGGTTCCTCTTGTGATTTGGGGTGCCTGTCAGAAATACTGGCACTGTTGACTTTAAGTGTGAGGTGGGAAGAGTACTAAGTGTTTAAAAGTGAAGTTATGCCCTGTAAACCTGCAGCAAACAACTTTAATTGCTGCTGGGTGCACTTTTCAAAAACAACTTAGGAGTGACATTCTCAAGAGTGATTGGAGCTTTTTGGCATAACTCTTCACAAGTCTTGTTGTAGATTCCTGAATCATTTCACAGTTAAAAGTTTTCTTGGCATCCTTATTAACAGCCAATACCTCCATGATGGTTTTTTTTCCTCTCTCTTCCTCAGCTCCCTTTTTTAGAATCTGGATACTTTTTTTATCACAATGGTCTTGCTAAAGCCAGAAGAAGACGCAGCCTTCAACACAAGCTTCGTCTGGAAAAGGACTCCAGGGTAAGTGTTTCATCATTATGTGCAGCTGTCATGTTTTCTTTGTGACGCAGACCATTTTTTTATGAGATCAGGGAGAGGATCAAATCTGTGGCTATGATTATGGGGGTTTTTTCCCCATACTTGTTTCAAGCTTGGTGGCTTCTGTATGGACACACTTCCTAAATAGCCTCAGCTTTTACTATTTCACTGTTACAAATAGTCATACATTGTCTGAGATGTATCCTCTCTCTAGTTAGACTCAGTGATGCCATCGTCTCCAGAAATCTCTGTGCACTCTGTAATGTGGGGAGAAGCCATCTGAGGTACATCTCCTGGTTGTCCCCTCCATGAATCCTGCTACCCATGGATTATTCCGCCCTGAATACCTTGTGGTGTGAATGGTGGGTGGCACTTTCTCTGCAATCACCACAGATTCCCTTCTTCTCAGGGAGTAGTATAAACACCAGTTACCAGAGGAGTGTAAGCTGTCAAACTTCAGTAGTTCTTTAAGAGGCTCTTGATTGCAGTCTGTAAATGGTGTGCTCAGTTTTTAGAAGCATAAACCTCTCAGACAGGAGAAAAAGGCCCTGTTTGTGGAAGGCTATGAGCTGGCACTGGCAAATTCTTTTTCCTTATATGCAGAGTTTTTACACCAGTTTAATACTGAGCTGAAGTTGGGCCAGGTAGCACAAAAAATATATTTACTGCCTGAAGAAAGTAGATTAGCCTGAGGAATGCTATCATGACAGTAAATAGATTATTTTTTAATCCTTCAGTAAGATTTAAACTCTCTGCACTGTGAAGAGGGGGAAATAATTTTGTTCCAGACAGATTGTGATTGCCAGATTTGTGTTATTGTAACACCCATGACAGTGAAACACTTGAGTAGGAAGAAGAGGAAAATAGGTTAAATAAGATCATAATTATCATTGTGACACTAGAGCAAGCAAGGTCTGATGAATTCCCAGCTTAATTTTCCTGCTTTTGCAACAATTTCAAGTGATTCCAGGCCCTGGTCCAACTAGGATGCCCATGGGTGATCACTTCTGTGGTTGAGAGCCGTGTGAGGGAATCACACAGGTTTCAGGTGCTGCCTGCCCCATTACTCTGTCCTGAGGTGCTGATAGCTGGGTGCTCTAGGGTACCTCTTCCTGGCCCCATTCTCTGTAAAGAAACCAGATACAGCTGAGGGGTTATGAGGAAGAGACATGTCCAACCTGCCTTGAATGGAAATTCCATTGTTTTGTTTAGTAAGCAGGGATCAGGAAGTAAGTCACTGGGGAAAATCTCCAATTAGTGAATACTGAAGCAAATGTCCTGAGAAGTGTTCCCTTTCTCTGAACCACCTAGCCTTGTAAAGTCATTTATGAGAACATGCATGAGAAAATTTAAGAGAAAAAGCTCACAATTAAGTCAGAACATTGAAAAGTAGTGGCTGATTACAGTCACTGTGCAGAGTCATTCCATATGCTCTTTGGAAATAAGTATTTCTGTAAGCCTCGGATATTTTTACAAATACCTGTGATATTTGTGTGAAACCACCAATTCTCACTGAAGCCTGACATTACGTGTCTGAGCACTCCTGTACTAATTCCATACTGGCTCCTGCACTGGTAACTCTAGACTAAGTGTCTGCACTGCTATTAAGAACAGCTTAAGTGAATCTACCTTCTTATTCAGAGATGTTCCCTTTTGTAGCCATCTGATATTTGCAGTTTCTACACTCCCAGTTGGCTTCTTTCACGTGCAGTGAAATCTCATTTTTCCTTATAATCTCTGCCTCATTCTGGTACTGCATACCAATGGCTCCCTCCTTTGATGTCAGGGAATAAAGCCCTGTGTTTAAATAACTGAGAATATCGCCCATGTGAGGAAAAGGATGGTCCTGGGTAAATTCTGACTTCATGGTTTGCACTGGAATATGGAAGGGGGATGAAGCAATGTTTAATTTCCACGTGTAACGTGACATTTTCTCATCTAACCTGTCCTGTTGAATAGTCCTTGAGCTCTTATGATACCATGTAGGTCAGTTGCTTTATGTAATACAGTTTGAGAGCAATTAAAATCATTAGTCTTATCTCCCTTCTTCTTTTCAATGTGAAGTTTGGAGAAGTCATAAAAATTCCTGTCAAATTTGTGTATAACAGAAATGGAAGTTGTGTTGACAGTACTTAATTTCAAACTCTAAAAGTAATTTCTAAATGTAATGGCAGCTTTCTAGAACATTTACAATCAATTTTACTTAGCAACAAATGTCAGCACTGTCATGGTTAATATGTTAATGCACGAAGTTAAGAATAAAATGTTCCTGTTGTCAGGCTAGCCAGGAAGAAAACTTCCACCACAGGGCTATAAAAATCTCTCAGGAACCGTTATGGTAAATGCTGTTGCAAAAACTTGCTTGGCCCTACCCAAATGTGAGAAAGTGGGCTGCACTTACTCTGAATACTTTTCACTTTTACGGAGGTTGCAATACCTAGCTAATTTTAATTATTAGCTGAAAAACAGCACAGATGTTTACTCAATTAATTAATGTTGTTTAATCAAGTAAGTCCCTTGAGGATCCATGTCAGTTTTTCAGGAGTCGAAGAGAGATGACACAGCACTATGCAAACAGGTTACTGCATCATTTCCATGCTCTGCATGTCTTTTAAAATGCTAAAAAATGCTTTGTTGTGTAAAATTTACTGTATATGTTAACCAAAATAATTCAGAGCTATGCTAAACACATTACAGCAGTTATGTGATAAACATCACTGCAGTCAAGGGGTGGGAATGGAATGTTATTAAATTCCTAGAAATCCAGCAAGAACTAATCTTCGTTCTGAAGAACCATCTCAAATACAATGGTGTTGACATTATTTAATAGATTCACATTGCTGAAGCCTGAAGCAGTCGTGGCCGTGGGTGAAGGTACATGTAGGGGTGTCACACAGTGTGTTGTCCTGTTGAACTGTTCAAGAAAAAAGTGCAGGTGCGTGAGGCACCGTGGCTTTTGCTGTCAGTACTGTCCTGTCAGGGATCCTTACTGTCAAGGTGGCAGGTTCCACAGTGAACTGGCCTGCTTCAAATGGAGATGGTTTTGTTATTTAAATTACATTATCTGAGGTACAGAGAACCTTCCAGGAGAGGTTTGGTTTGACTCTTTTGCATCAGTTGCAAATTTCTGTGATTTCCAGGTGCACTTCTATTTTGTTATTTTAGCTCATATTCCTTTGGTGCCAAATGAATTGTGGGGAGGGGAGGGATTCCCTTTACCATTTTTACATCTTTAAGCTGGAATTCTTAATGAGCTAAGACATAGCAGCAACATCTCTAGCATTCTCCATGTGAAATTGCATTTTTGTGTGCCTTTATCTGTTTATTGCTTTAGCAGAAATGTCTCCGATCAAAAGGTCAGCCATTAGGCTTTTTTGGCCTTGGAAGACTTCATTTAAGGGGCTGCTGTACTTTGCCCTGGAGCTGCAGACAGGGAAGCAGCGCTTGCCATGACCCATGGGCACAGATAGCTGGGAGGAGGTGACAGGAAGGATAAGGGCCCTGGGTGGAATAAAGCCGTGAGGAGCCTAGAGGAGGATGGGACCAGGCATCAGTGTAAATGTGGAGGGGGTAAGTGGGACAGGCTGGCACAGGAGCCCAAAGTCAGTGAGAAGGTTGAGTGATCTGGGTATGGAGGAACCCATGAGCGGAGTGGGACATGGAGGACCATGGGGTAGGCTGAAGAGACTGGAAACAAGGTGTTCACATGGACATCAAAATATGCAGCTTCCTAAATGCAGGTCACAACACAACCTCAGAGTGAGGGGACCCTTAGAGAGTCTTCCCTGTAAGCAAGGGGAAATGCAGCTTCTGTAAGAGCAAACTTTGTTTTTAGTAATGAGGGACAGTGGTATGTTTCATCAATGTGATTGCCCTGGAAAAGTGTCTCAGAAATATGGAGATACTTCATATTGCCTTTTATGTTAGTACAGTAGAGGCAGGATGGGAAATGGAGTCCTCTCCTGCTCCACCACAGCTAAAAGAAAACAAAACCATGGAATTTGCTTCTGTAGTGGGCTGATGCTAGCTAGATGCCGGGTGCCTGCCAATTCACTCTGTCACTCCCCTTCCCAGTGGGACAGGGGAGAGAAATGAAGGGTTCATGGGTTGAGATAAGGGGTGGGAGAGATCACTCGTCAAACACCATCACGGGCAAAACAGGCTGTAGTTAGAGATATGAGTTGAATTTATTACACTAACAAAACCAGAGCAGGATAATGAGACATAAAATGAACCCTTAAAAAACCACCTACCCAACCCACCCCTCCCTCCTTCCCAGCTCTACCTCCTACTCCAGCGGCGCAAGGAGACAGGGAATGGGGTTATGGTCAGTTCATCACCCATGGTTTCTCCCGCTGCTCAGGGAGAGGAGTTGTTCCCCTGCACCACTGTGGGGGCCCTCCCACAGCAGACAGTTCTCCATGAACCCCCAGCGTGAGTCCATCTCATGAGCAATGGTTCCCTGCAAATTGTGAATCCATCCCATGGGCAACAGTCCTTCCAAAACCACTGCAGCGTGGGTGACTCTTCATGGGGTGTAGTCCTTCAAGGACAGGCTGCTCCAGCATGGGTTCCTCTCTCCGTGGGCCTCCCCTGGGTTCATAAACTCCTCTCAGGCATCCACCTGCTCTGGCATGGGTCTCCTCCATGGGCTGCAGGGCACAGCCACGGTCTATACCATGGGCTGCAGAGGAATCCCAGCTCCGGTGCCTGGAGCACCTCCTGCCCCTCCTTTTCCACTGACCTTGGTGTTTGCAGAGTAGTTCCTCTCACATNCACAGCAGACAGTTCTCCACGAACCCCCAGCGTGAGTCCATCTCATGAGCAACGGTTCCCTGCAAATTGTGAATCCATCCCATGGGCAACAGTCCTTCCAAAACCACTGCAGCGTGGGTGACTCTTCATGGGGTGTAGTCCTTCAAGGACAGGCTGCTCCAGCATGGGTTCCTCTCTCCGTGGGCCTCCCCTGGGTTCATAAACTCCTCTCAGGCATCCACCTGCTCTGGCATGGGTCTCCTCCATGGGCTGCAGGGCACAGCCACGGTCTATACCATGGGCTGCAGAGGAATCCCAGCTCCGGTGCCTGGAGCACCTCCTGCCCCTCCTTTTCCACTGACCTTGGTGTTTGCAGAGTAGTTCCTCTCACATATGCTCACCCCACTCTTCTCTGGCAATTACAACTGCACGGTAACTTTTTTTTCTTTCTTCTTCAATGTGTTATCACAGAGGCATGATCACCATTTCTAGCTGGCCCAGCCTTGGCTGGTGGCAAGCCTGTCTTTGGAGCTGCCAGGGCTTGTCTCTGCCATGGTGGAAGCTTCTAGCACCTTCTCACAGAACCCACCCCTGCAGTGCCACTGCTACCAAAACCAGGCCATTCAAACCCAATACAGCTTCAGTTTTGTTTTCAAAGCTGACTTACCTTCTGGTCTCCTGTATTATAACTACAGCTGTGGTCTCAGCTGTATTATTATGTAAACATTAAAAAAAGCGGCCACATAAATGAAAGGAAAGAGAAAATGCATGGTCATTTAAAGCGATAAGGTGATAAGGCCGGAATGAAGCAGCGTGGAATCCCCAGGCAGGTGCAAAGGAGAAACTTTATTTACAAAAAACTCGGCCTTTTTATGCCGTTAGTTGATCATTAGTTTACATACTTATCAGGCACAACAAACCTATTCTAACCAACCACCCGACACCACGGTGCAAGCGCACAGTAAGCCTCACCTCCTCTATTCTTGTTGAGTCTAAGTTTTTTTTTAGCCTAAGTTTTGCAGCAGGAGCCATGATTTTACCAGGCCTTCCCTTACCAAGCTGTACCTATCGGCTACAGTCATTATGTTGCCTTCCAGAGCAATACTTCTGTATGTTTGCTGTTGGTGGATATTTTGTGTTAGTAAATAGTCTTCCACTGAAGGAGAAGGGTTGAAACATAGTTTGTTCTCTCAAAGATTATTTTGGTTTTTTTTCGAGTTTTAGATAAAAACCATTTTCCTCCCACACAGTCTCTCTTGCAGACAGCTGCCAAGATTAATCCCACTCAGGAAAGAAGCTTTAATATACAGAGAAGAGCTGAGTCCCATTACTGATATCTCTATGCAAGTGGATCTGTGTCGCCATTGGGAGAATAAATATGTATGTGTGGAGAGAGGAAAGGTTAAATGAAAATCTTCCACTGAGAGTAAGTTTGGCACTTACATGATGACTTCTTTGGAAAGAAACATCCCAGTGATGGCAGTCTTTAAATTTCAAGAAGGGATTAGAAAGGGAGACTTGGCTGTGCTGATCCAGGAGTCTGAGGAGGGTGGGTGCAGAGCTTCTTCCAGGAATAGTTTATCAGGTGCCCATGGTTAGCAGTACTCCCAAACTGCTTGTCTCATGGGACAAGGACAAAAAGGGGGCTGTAAATGCAGACGATCTAAGATTTTAATTGAATAAATTAAAATCTTCCATCTCCTTCCTCGCCTGAGATCCTTTACATGCCCCCTTAATGTGACTGGCTTGTTTGTGATTGGACCCTTGCAACCTGTGAAGGCAGAAGTGTCCTCTGAACCCCCCCAGCAGGGGGTTGTTAAGTGCCGCCAGGGGTGAATATTTCATCCATTGTTCATCTTTAACAGGGAAAAAGAGGAATGGGATGGCAGCTTAGGAAGAAGCAGCACAGCAGCCCTTAGCAATGGCAGTGCACTGTAAGTCAATCTTCAGGGCCTTTTCCAGCAGCATTAATGACAGGTTTGAGCTGGGCTAAAGGTGGAGCCTTTTGCCTTACTCTCTTAGGTGCCAGCACAGATCTTCCCCTTTGCAAAAATTAAATTCTTCCTGGTAAGATCAGGAAAACCCAGTTTTCCACAGGTCTCTCTAGTTCTCCAGCCAGTGTGGAGTGCAGTGATCTGGGGATGCAAGGGAGCCATTGGAGCTGTCCTTTGTTCTGACCTTTGTAATTGTTGTGGAGGTGTAACTTGTTTCTCTAGTCTTCTGTTACTGGAGGCAAATAATATTCTGTCCCTAGAGCAAAGCAATAACAGCATTTTACAGTTTCTTTTTGCATCTTTCCTCCTGCTCCATGCCCCACATCTTGATTTCTCAGATTCCTGACCAGTGCTAGTGACTTTGATTTCCTGGGAAGTTGTTGCTGTTGGGGCGGCCGCGACACAAACAGTGCACTGAATAAGAGCATAAAGTGTTATATTTCAGAAAAACTACGTATTTATAGACTTCTGTATGTTATCATTCATGTCTCAAATTCATTGGCTACTAAATTACAACAATGGATTCATTGGCTATCATTTATCTACAACATAATACTATTAGTTAGCTATAGCATAAGCATTCAGACATTCAGAGAAATAACAGGTGCAGATGTGTTGCTGTTTTCTCTTTCCATTGTTTTGGATTCTGTACTTCTGTTGATACTACACTTCCATGGGTAAAGCTGATCATTTTCTTCTCAAGGGCTTTTCTCATGAATAGAAGCTAACCATGTCCAAATCAAGATCTGTGAAGATCTAGCTGTCAGCCTCAACAGGAAGTTTCTGATAAAAGCTTGGAAGGTATCCCAGGATGCTCCCTCCATCTGAGAAGAAAGCTGGTTTGCTCCTGAAAGCAAAGGGGTAGCTGGAGAAGAAAGGGCCATCACTTGACCAGTTCCCAGTTGTAATCCTGCTGTTGACACTATGGGTAGAGCGATTAGTTTTTGTGCAGTTCACCACAGAAGTGATCCCAGATTCATACAAAATTTTCGGCCTCTGTGGAGCTAACCATTATATAAGTGAATGTAATGCCCAACACTTGCCATCCCCTCTCAAATCTTAGGCTGAGACTTCAGGTTCATCATCCAGTTCTCTGCTGTGCAGGGAGGTATGTGTGTGTTATGACAGAGAGGTGGGAAAGTGGCAGGACAAAAAACCCTTCATGTTTTTGTCTCTTTTATGCTGCAGATGGTAGAGGCTGACAGACTTCCCAGTAAGGTCTATTTAGTATTTTGCCATAATATCTGTTGTCACAGGGCTGGCATGCTGGTAGGATTATGTTCAGGAGAAGTTTGTAGCTGCCATAATTTTATGAGACTACGGGGCAGCATTACACCTGCATCGGTGTTATCTTTTTGATATGATATGGAACATTAAGTAGTAAAAGCTCTGCTTAAGTATCTGTAATAAATATTGACTGCCAAGGAAAATTCATGGGAGGAAGTGTCTTCTTTCCAATGCTGAAAAAAAACCCCAACTACCCTCAAACCTACACACTATTCATTGAAGCTGCACTGCAAACAAGTACTGAAGAAATTTTTGTTTCGGTCATGTTGTACAGAAAATGAAGCATGTTGTACAGAAAACAGGCAGTGACCTCCGTGAATGGATCCCTGGATTATCATTTCTGGCGTAAGCTGTTTTATGCTTTATCCAGTGTGTTTGAGGAAGGGTTTCCAGGAGTCTGTACCAGTTCACAGAGGGAGCCCTCTTCTGGTACTGCTACCTTTTTCAGGTTGATACCATCTTGAACTGTATTTATTTTGCTTTTCCATACAGCTCGGGGCTGGTTTTGGTGTTCCTAATTCATAATGAAGGCAGCTGGCAAGCACTGTAAGAAAAAAAGACAATTTTCTTGAGGGATTTTTAGTCACATGTATGTCATCTGGTAATTGATTTTCGTGTGTGTCTTATTGCTGAGAAAATTTAATGCTTAAATCGGCATTTTTCTTGTATGACAATTAGACCTTTTGTGGATGTTGGTGGGTGTTTATTGAAATATACAAGTTTATGAGTATTATTATCTGAGAACACAAGAAGAAAGAAGCAGCAGAGGTTACAGCATGGTGTTTAAAAAAAAGTCAAATGCAGTTAGAGTCAGTTTCTGGGAAGGTGGAATTCAAACTGAACTTCAGACATGGAAAGAGAAAGAGTCATACAGGCAGTAGAGCAGAGATAAGTAATTGCAGGAGACATGCTTGCATGTGTTTTATGAACTGTGTCATTGCAAACAAGAAATCATCAAGGCTGCAAAGAGGAGATTTAAGTGTCTGTTAAGTGAGGAAAAAGGTTTTCCCTTTCCCTACACTGCCCTTCTTGCACTGCTTACGTAAGTAAGGGGGTACTCCTCTGCCTCCGGAATGCAGGGGATAAACTAGTCTTTAGGTCATGAGATTGTTTCTGTGATAATGTCAAAAGAAGTGTATCAGAAATTCCATGAGGTACCAAGTTTGGTTTGTGACTGTACTATATACATAACATATTGTTACTGCAGACAGTGGTTGCTGAATTCCCTGTGATTGCCTGTTGAAAACTGAGTCTGAGGGAGTCCTGTTTTTGTTGTCCCTGACCTTTGTAGACTCTGTTCCTGCCCAGCAATGGTCACTGGATTTAACTGCTCATGGAAAGCCCTGTCCAGCTATGTTTTGTGTAGTTTACCAGTGGTGATTCCAGCTCTAAAGCACTTAGCTGCTCTTTAATTCAGATATCACAATTATATGATCTGTTTCTGTTGTAAGAAAAAGGACTCTCTCTTTCTGATAATAAAAAATAATGAGGCCTAGGGTTATTCAGATGCTTAAGCTGTCACTTAGATTGACATGGAAGTCCCCTTCACTGCAGTGTGAGAGTGTTGAGCATGTGCTGAAGAACTTCAGTTTTGAAGTTTAAATTCCTCAGATTTAGCATGGCATCACTGGCTCATCTTTGGACTGCATATGTATATTGTATTTGTGATGTGCAATACAGTTCTAAAGTAAAATATCACAACACCATTGAGTATGGAATATTAAATATTTCAAACAATTTGCTACTGGAGAAAATTATATCCAGCACAATGTCAAAGCTAGTCTTAACTGATCTATTATTTCTATTTGTAACTAGAAAGATGGAGAAAAAATCCAATCGATCAACATCAAAGAATGTTGGAAATCTTTTATAGCTGTTATTTGAAAAAGCACCATCAGTTGCACACAATAAAATAACAGACTATCAAAATCACATCAAACTCAAACATAGAGTGTCTTTTATGAAAATACTGCGTAACTGAGATTACAGAGTAAGCTAAAATTGTTTCTATTAGAAAAAAATATAAATGAATGTACTGCAAGGTAACAGACTGATAGGCAAAGGCAGTGCTGTGCAGATTCATGTAGAATGTTCCAAAAATAAAAGTGGTGATGTACGGCAGTTCTGGTACCACCAGGATCTGGGGAGTCTGCATGGTTGGTGGTTTTAAGACAAGATTAGACAGTGACCATGGCTGAGTCGCATGTGGATAATTTCTCTCTGTGGCCCTGGGATGGTTCAGATGACCCCTTCAAGTTGCTTTGTGTCACGTATTGCATCATTTTCATATTGCTGAACATGATACATGAGGCAATAGAATGAGCTTTATCTCTCAAAACCACCTTTAACCATGAGGAAGTTCAGTACTTTTACAAAAACCTGTTGTGACAGCTGGCCACGTTCAGCCTCTGTTCTGCTGCCTGTAAATTGCTGAATTTGCATTGGTTAAGTTACTGTTTTATTGTTGGTGTCTTTTCTCCTGACTGTAGTGTCACTCCCCCATCTCCCTCTGCCTCTTCCTGTCTCCCTCTTGTTTCCTGCCTGATGAAGAGAGTCTCTGTTTTGTGGAGCAGGCCTTGCTTTTGTTACTTGTCTGTGGAATTTCCAGCCTTGGATCTTTGGAGAGGTCTGTTAAATATTACAGTGCAAGGAGTGGCAGTGGTGAGGCTGTATGGTTTAGGGCTCTTTTTAAAGTAGGATGTAGAGAAGAATGGACAGAGTGAGCCAGTGGCTTTGCATTAACATGGAACCCGCCGTGATGCAAAATTCTGCTTTGTTTTAGGACAAGTTTGGTTTGGTTCTGAAAAAGGAATGCAGTGCTTTGATATATTGAGCTAATAGTCACTGAAGGTTATGAGTATCTCAGCATTCACTGGATCCAGGAATCCGTAGGCATACTGTTGGTACTTGATGAGTGCAAAATATATTTGGGGGTTCAAAAACTACCAAGTCACCAATATTAGAGCTATGACAGAATTCAGACTGCTGTGTGCAACTCTACCTTCAAGGCTGGCTTCACTTCCAGTTTAGGAAGTGTGTGTATTCAGCTATACTTTCTTTTCCTGTACAAGTAAATTGTATGCTAAGAAATCTTCCTCAGGAACAATGCAACAGACATTTTGGGCTCTGTTTTCTTTTGGGCAAATCTCAGCCTAATAGAAAATATGGAGGCTGGAAAGCTGCCTTTCAAAAGATTGCAAATATATTGTTCAACATACAACATGGGAAGATTATAGAATTAGTAAAATATTGTACCTGATGGTATGGTACCCAGACTGTGAGATGGCAGGTCTAGAATGAAGCAAAATAAATTTGTAAGTTTATTTCTATTCTTTCTTGATGTCAGAAAATCTGTTGCAAGATTTTGTAAGATCTGTAACAGCTGCTGAGCTGTTACAACAGTTGATGGAGTTTCTTGTGTGTATAGTTAAATGACCAGAACCATTTAATGTATATGACATTGGCAGTAAATAAAAGGTGGTGCAAGTGAGGGTGTGCAGTTAAATCAATAACAACATAAGACTGGAATATTTTTTTGTGTAGTTTTTTTGGGGTATCTAAGCATGCTGTACCAGGGGTTGTGTCACAGGGCTGTGACTTTAAAAACCCCACCCCCTTTCTCCTAAGAGACTTAAGCTAAAAGAATCAATGTAATGGCATATGCTACTATATCACATAATAATTTTATTATGTAGTGCATCCACTTACGCTATTTAACATACTTTACTGTTTAAAATTTGATGAGTGTTTTATTTTGTGAACAGCATTTTGCTCTGTTGGTTTATTGCAGTCTTTTCCAAAACACTGTTGCTACAAGCATTCTGTGTTTCCAGATCTTCAGTGCATGTGCAATATCTAAAGTATAACAGTAAGGGGGTTTTTTGCCATCAACTTAACAGAAACCAATATGGAGTTTCAAATACATCTGTGAAATCATTGCTTGTATGCAAGATGTGCTCTGTGAATACAAAAAGGGGTTTTACAAAGGTCACTGAAAGTTGATTGCAGTATTTGGAGATACAATGGAAATAAATTAAAGGTTTAAATTTAAATTATTTCTGAGTAGTTTGCTGCAGTAGTTAGCTGATGCTGCATTAGAACGTGGCTTCTTCAGCCTCTAACAGCTGGAAAAAGCTGTTAAGTAATTAAAATGCTAATATGTATGTCATGGGTTGGTGGAGTTGAATAAATGTTTCTTGGCCTTGGGAACTTCCGTACTGAGGGAGAGAACAGGCCTGGGTAGAACAAAACACCATGGAAAGACTAAGAAATATTAAATATCTCTATGGTACATATTTTCCCTAATTATTTGTATAGTATCAATTGCGTACCATTATAAGTGGAGTCTGGCAAATATTACAATTTTGCTTATAAGGAGTGATTTCTGAATGGCCACATTTCTGTGAAAACACAGCTTTGTGTTTTATATTGCAAGCTATCTGCTCTCTGAGTGCTGAAAAGAAATACACTCCTATTATGGGTACAGATCTAATATGTCATCAAAGTAACTAGTCGGTCTTCATGCTCCTTATCTTACTTGATTCTGAGCATTATCATTTCATACAGAGGAATACATGGTAAGGGATCCACAAGCTTTGCAGAGCTTTGCAGAGCTTTGCAGACATGAAATCTTCACAAGACTTCAAGGCAAGAAGAACCACAATTGCCAGATCGAATCATTATTATGCTCCTGGTCTCACAGCAGTGTCACTGAGCTGATTACTGCCAGGCTCTAGGTTATGTAACACTGCAGTGCTATGGGCAGCATTAATACCTGGTTCTCTTCTTCCTTGCCAGCTCTTCACACTCCTATTCCTTTTCTTTGAAGGAGGTACAGATACATTGGACCTGTACCACACCAAGAACCTGAAAAATAAAAGAAGCCACTGGGGTGAGGAGATGCCCTGTGTTCTGTCTTGGAGCCTGAGGCTGAGGGATTGATTACATTTGTTCCCATCTAACTTGGCTTTGTCATCCAGCGAATATGATAAACTCAGTGCTGAGCCCATCATCTGTGTTTGGCTGCTGCTTTCCCTGGTGCTCAGGCAGCCTTGCCCTGCAGAGCTTCTGGATGGCTTTTGTCCTCCCTCTGGTTCCACCAAAGTCAGGGCTATTATGTCTGGAGGCATTTTGTCACAGCAAAACAAGGAGTTTGAGGAGCTGTTGGCTGTAGCTACTCCATGCTTTGCAAAAACCTCACTGTAGTCAGTGACTGCACAGTGACTTAAAAATATGAGATACTTTCTATAAACCTTGTAAGTACCATTTTAGCTGCTCTTTTTCTCCAACTCAAAATAAGCTGAGTTTGTGTTGTAAAACCTTCACTCATCTCCTGGACCTGCTCCCTTGGGCCAACAAGTATCACTGGCAGAATTTGGACAAAAGTGCCGGATATCTTTGGCCAGGATACACTACTAATAATTGTGCAGTGCTTGCTCTATTTTCACTTCTCAGTTTTGGTGCTTTCCTGGGAAAACATTCATTGGAGTATGTTTTACTTCTTTTGGAACAGGAGCTTTTCTTGGAATAATTCCCTTGATTGTTATTGGATTGTTTGTTTTCTGAAAAGAGGAAGGGAAATATCCATATTAAACTTATTTCCCTGTTTCCAGCTCTAACAGTGTATATATCTCATAAATCTCAAGGGTCCTTCCCCAAGTTGTGCAGAAAAATATCTTTAAGACTTCAACTCATTGTTGATAGTGTGTCACAAAGAAGTAGGATCTACATTTTCATATTTGAAATACTTAATCGTGAAAAAATTATTTTATAACACCAAATTATTTTATTTAGCAAAAAATAATTCTCATTTTGTGTCAGAGTTTCTGGTTTGAACCTTCTAGATTTTGTTCCATTGTCATTTTTGACTGTTTTCTTCAGTTTTATTATTCTTTCCAAATGAACATCCTAATCCCGGACTTCTGTAGGTCTCACTGCAATTTCCAGAACGTGAAAAGTATGTTTCATGCATGTTTCAAGGAAAGGTAGCTAGTGGGAGACAACCTCTAAAAGAAGCATCTGATCAGCCAGGACTCCAGCCTTCTCCTGGGGAACTGGCTGCTCACTTCTTAATTGGATCTAGATGGCTAAAAACCAACTTAGAGGCAGCAGTGCCACTGTGAGGGACTACAGCTTCTCACAAACAAATCCTGGGGCGCTCAGCTCACTCTGCCTTTTCCAAAAACATCTATAGAGGCTGAGATTTCATTCAGTCAGAGCAGACTTAACATCTTCTTGAACCCATTCTAAGGACATGATGCAAGCTGAGTGATGTAGTCCCTCAAAGGAGAAAGCACTTTACTCACATGGTTCACTGCAAACTGAAAAAGCCCACCACTTGATTGAGAAGATGAGATATGACTAGTATTTTTTTTTTTAGATCCTGGGAGCTAGCTTGTGAAAAACCTGGAAAAGGGGATACAGATGGTTGGGTTTGGGTAGTGTTGTGGTTTGACTCTGGTTTAAATGCCAAACACACGGAATCTAATTATGTGTATAAGTGGAATATGGATTCATTGAGGAAAATGTAAAGAAAATTTGGGGCAAAAGAAGGTTCACAGCTGCAATATAACAGAAAGTTTATTATTAACAGAATGGAAAAAAAGGATTGATAAGAAATTAAAGCGAATCTTTAAAACACTTTTTCTTTCTCAATGTTTTTTTCTTTCCTTTACCATAAACCTTTCACAAGTGAAAACAAAACAAGAACGTGGTATTTTGGTCAGAGTTGTACTTTTTAGGAGTCTATGCTTTAGGAGAAGAGGTTTCTTCTGCTGTGCCATAGAGTTTTCACAAACCAACAGTCCTGCTCGAAGAAAAATCTGTTGAAGTGAAGAAAGGTATCTTTTCCATGAATTTTCTGCAGTTTTCCCATACTGCAAAATCACAGGCCATAGGAGAAAATGGGGTTTTAATTTTTTAAGGATGAGTTATCTCAGTCTGAAAGCACAAATTCTTTGCTTCAAGTCTCTAACAACTTCTCATAATTTCTATATGGCCAGGCATGGGCCTTTCTTTTAAAGTCACAGGCTGCACAAGAATTTCTCATCCCCCCAAGTTTTTCCAAATGGATTAAAGCCCTTTCTATGGCTTTACAAGAAGCATCTTTTAAGCTTCGCACCAAAAAGCACAGCAGCCCTCTTTTCCCGTTGCTATAGCTGCCTTCTCACGTGGTCTCGTCCCTTCCCCTCTGTCTGACCTTGGAATCGCCATGTTCAGCTTTGTCCCATGTGACTTTACTTTCCTCCTCTTTCCTCGCTGACTTGCAAGAAAAGGTGTTTTTGTTGGCTGCAGTGCGGTGTTTTCTTTGGCCTCGGTGAGGCCTGTGCTGGATGCAAAGGTGTCTCGCCAGCCCCACCAGTCCCAGACCCCATTTTGGCCACGTGGCTTCGGCCACAGGCTGCCTGTGGAGCAGGGACAGCTCGCCCCTGGGAGGGGAGGGCCGGTCCTGCGCTGTGCGGGGTCGAGGAGAAGGGCCTGGCATGGACCCAGGCCTGGGCCCGGGCCTTGGGGCCCCCCACCCTTGACTATCCCTCAGCCCTTGAGCCCAAAAGACTCCCACCCTTGCCTGAGTTTTATATATGCAAAACCTCAAAAGCGGTTGGTTCAGAAATCTGTCAGTCATGCAGGTTCAACTCATTACAGGTAGTTATCCTGAAGAATGAATACTTTGTATGAAGTGAGCAACTTGCCATAGGGAGAAAATGTTGTTTTTGTTTCATTTCAGAGTTGCCATATGCTGTCTCAGTGGGATTTGGATTTTAATGATGAGGTGTTTTGACTTTCATGTGCCAGAAAGGTTTGGAAGAAAGTTTAACTTGTATGAAAGAAATGCAAATTCCAGATTGAGATGGAAAGGTATGGAAAAGAACATTTTGCTTTTAGGAGTCTAAATTGATCTAACACCTATTGGTGTCCTGCCATTCACTGTGAAATACTGAACATTTTTGCATAGTGAGAGGATGTATTTCTTTAAGGACAGCTGTTTACATGAAAATGTTGTTTGTCAGAAAAACCAACTCATCGGGGTTTTCTTATTAGCACTGCACTTGAGAAGTGTGTGCAAGGTGAATTACTTACTTGACTTGCAAATCATGAATAATTCAGTGTGAGCCAGAAAGTCAACTGAATCTTCCCAAATACTTTCTGTCTGCCTACAAAACAGACAAAAGTGAGAAAAGGACTGCTTTGGTGATTTAATACTTGCAACTCTCCCACTGAAATGATCTGTCCATCGGAAATAATTTGTGGTCTTTTATAGTATTTAATGAAATAATATTTAAGTACAGGTTTCAAAGCATATTTCAAATATGGATTATGTGTATTTCACAAATTCTGGAAATAAATGTGGTATGAAGAAGACCTTAAGTTTTCCAAAAGGTCGTACAGCAAAGTAGAGCAAAAGTAGGAGTAGATCTGAGATGCCCAATCTACTGTCTGGAAGGAAAAAAAAAAAAAACTGAAAAAAAAGAAGTTGGATTACAGCCCTTTGTGGTCTTTATAACACCTGAGCAATAAGAAAACTGAGATGAGAACAGTGGGGGAAAAATGAAACCCACGAGATTAGAGCAGATCCTCTAAAGCCCAAAAGGCTTAAACATAAAAGGACAGTAACCTTAAACTGTAATTAGTTGTCTCTGAGTGCATTACACTCTGATGGAGATGGAAAATGAAATGATAAATAGTTTTTGTCCCCTTTGCTATTTGGAACCTCTTTTAATATGTTTTGCTTGATTAAAACAGCAGCTGCCTGCCCAGCCTGACTGGAGGAGCTAATGATTTTGATGAAAGACATGGTGAATAATTTGCTTGATATTTATATGGGTTTTTTTGTCAAGTCCTGAGTTAAATTGAGAGGAAACATATGAGGGGGGGAATAGGAGAGAACTTTTTTCAGTTTTACCTTTATTTTTTTTCTTGTGGAGGTTGACAACGGATAAGGTGGGAGTATTTTTTCAGCCCGATTATTTTCATAAGGATCTCAGATAAGTTTTTCTGAGCAATAAAGTAGCTTTCAAAGACTGTGGTTTCATGCAATCTCAAGAAAAAAACTAAACAAAATAACCATCTGCTTCCTTCATCCTTGACCAAGCCATGACCTCAGCTACACACTCATGTAAGGTATGAGCTTATGTTTTCATCCTCTCTAAATGTTGCCTGCTTTGGGAATTAATATAGAGAGAAGAAAAATTGCCCTGGACAGTTTTTATCACCTGTTGGGACCTGTGAAGTTTGAGTTGATCCAGAGGGAGGCTTTGAACAGTGTTTTTCCTTAGAGGGATGGTGTTAAAAACAACAGATAGGTGTTTCTTCAGTTTGCAGCAGTGAAAATCTGAAGTAATCTCACTGGAATGAATGGAGTGTATTTACCCTTGGGCAAGAAGAGGTGGAACCTGGGTCTTTGCACTTCTGGAGAACTGAATCTTTGCCAAGGAGCTAATACCAGATGTACACTGTTGTTCTGCTGTAGAGGTTCACCTTATTTTTTTTTGCTGTGGTGTTCCTGAGTTTAGGTATTCCTGCCTCCTCCATCCTGACTGTTTGTTCCTCTGACACCATTCTCACTTTTTTTTTTAAATTGCAGGGGCAGCTAGTGTTGGGATAGGGAATATGATTGCATTTTAAAAAGTTCTTTCTAAGCTAGAGCATTACCCGGATCTCATTTGCAATTCAGTCCGTGGTGAAATGGGGTGAGATGAAACAAGAGAGAATAACAATAATAACTGGGTTGACCTTCCCTGAAAGGAAAGTGAAGAATGATGAGGGGCCCTACCCAGAAGCCATGAAGGAAATTTTCAGTCCTTTTCATGGACCCCAGAGTTTTTTCTCTCTCTCTTTTTTTTTTTTGTTCAGGTTCCCCTGTTTTGCGGAACACTACTATTACCCTCAGTCTCATAAAATGGTATTTTGAGCCAAGACTTTGGCAGTTTCATCCCTTGTATAATTCTGCTGTATCGTTGGCACCACTTTGTTGTTCATAATTTTTCCTTGGTGATGGTCATTTGTAGGTACAGCTCACCCTGCCCTTAAAGGAAAGGCCCAGAACAAAGTATGTTACCTCTGATGTCATTGCATGGGTGATGACTTGCCATATTTATGATTCTGTCATTTAGAGATGGATGTTATACACTTCCTCCGGCCCAAGGCACGTGGGACTTTATATCCTGGTGCCAGTCTATCCTGGTGCACCTCTTCAAATTGCCATGAAGTGAATCCTTCTGCTGTTTATCTTCCCAAATCTCCCTTTTGTTGCTCTGGGAAGATACTTCTTGAGTGCTTGCCATAACACAAATTAATTCTGGCTTTTTGGAAATATGAAGAGCCCCTAAATGGGCATGCAGCAGTCACTGTTAGTATTAATCAGAGATTTATCACTTCTCATATGGAAGAAGTACAATTTCACGAGAGAAGCTTTTCTGTTAAATTTTTATTCTGTGGACACCATTACATGAATTTGGTCTCAAAGTCTGGACACAAAGGGTGATTTCCATAGAATTTGCGTGCATCATTTTTGATTGCCTGCAGTGGGAATCCTGAGCAAATTATTTTCTTCCATGATTTGCTAAACATTTGTCTCATTGGAAATAAACTAGGAAGAGAAAGAAGTATATAATGAAGACAGCAGTTTACAGGAGTCTGTGGAAATCTTTGGTGATAGACTAAACTCTAAATATGCTTTAGCTTTTCTCAGTCTTTTGAGGTACAGGCTCCTTTCAGTGAGTGTAAATAGAGAAGTCCCTATTAATATTAATGCAAGTTATGTATATGCACTGGGAGCAAACTATACCCCGAAGTCTAATTATTTTATGCTAATAACTGAACTGAAAAGATACTTCCTCATTCCTGGCCAAAAAAAGCCACAATGGTTCAAAGAATTTTCAGAAGGATGATCATTTTATCATTTCATTTAAACCAGCCTCTGCTCTGACCCAGTGGGAACTAGGAAAAATTCTGGTATCAAAATCCCTGCTAGTGCACATGGAACTGCAATTAATAATGAGTTTTGTATTCTTCAGGAGCCATTTTTCATTGCTCTAGGCAGTGGATAAATAGAGGGGCTTGTGACAACTCCAAACCACTTGGATGACCTGGTCCCTTGAAATCAAGGCAGAAACCCCTTTGCTTCTAAGATTTTTGAAAATAATTTAAATTGTGCAGACGTGCTTTAGAGAGAGGCTTGGCCAGCAGTCTGTGGGACAGGTCAAGGATGTAAAAAGCCTCTCTGCTAAAGTGAGTGTTGAGAAAACCCATAAAGAATATTCAGACCACACTTCTGTGCATTAGTATCAAAGAATGATCTGAGTTGGAAGGGACCTTAAAGACCATCTAGTTCCAGCCCCCTTGCCTTGCTATTGGAAGGGACACCTTCCAATAGACCAAGCTGCTCAAAGCCCCATTCAGCCAGGCTTTGAACACTTCCAGGGATGGGGATGCTTTGTACTGCCCTGTCTCTGTGTTGTCACTGAGGAGAGTTTCCTCTGGGATAAACTCTAAGCATATTAATACTTGTCTCAGTTTGTCAGTTTTTTCCTTCTCTGTGGGCTCTGTTATGCTTGGGCCAGCTCTGTGTGTCTCTCCCTGCATTGCTGACCTCACCACTACACTGTGTTAGCTCTCCTGCCTACAGTTTCATGTGGGACGTGATCCCTTTGCCAAGTCACTCGTTATCTGGTGCCTCTCTTGTCAAGGAAGGAACTGTAGGCTTTTCTGGGGGGATATGGATCCAATATGCTCCCCAGGCTGAGCACTGGACAGTTTAGGAGTTCACGTGCAGAACAGTGCTGTTCTGCCACTTGATGGCAGTCAGAATCTGGGACAAGGTGGGAGAGGTGCCGATGTGCCTACCCCTGCCTTGGTGCTGGGCACCAGCAAGCTCCGCCACTGCATTCTGCAGGCTCCAAGGCTGGAACTGAAGGAGAACATTTGACAGTTAAAAGACAGGATTCTGATGTACATGTCTTGACAAGGGTCGAGCACAATCCTTTGAAAGCATCAAAACAAAAACTAGTTTGGATAATGGCCAGAACAGTAGGACTCTGGCTGTTTCTTTCCTTTTTGTAGGCCAGTCTCTTACTTCCCAGTTTTTCCTACTTTTCCTCTTACTACAGAAATTGTTCTCTAGAAATTATTCTGTTTTGATGCTTTCTGTGTGGCAGATGGCCTGTCCCTGGCAGCTATACTCTACTAACCCAGTGCTGTACAGCAGTGATACATAAGCCTCTGATGATTTTATTAATGTGGTTTGTGATAGGGATCCATAAACCTCTGAATCTAGGAACTGAAAAAGTGCAATTGCGACCTGCACAGCTCAATCAATATAAATCATCGGTAACTTCCTTCTGGGCTGGGAAAGGCATGTCTTTTCTGTCCTGTGTATTATGGTGATAGAATAAAGTAGCTGTGAACAACTGCTCTGCTTTTGGTTGCATGAGCAGATATGTGAATGTCAGCAGCAGCATTATTGCAGTTTTCCCTCTGTCAAAAGACTGGCTTCTGTTTTGTGTCTGGCTTCTAGTTACAAAATTTCCTCATAGAAGACATTGTGCAGCCCATGTAATACCCACCAGGCAGCACTTTAGGAAGATCAGTGGTTTGCAATTCTTTATCTCATTTCCACTGTGATAGCCACAGAGCTCTGAAGGTGTTACAGACGGACAAGAGAGGCTCACTAGTGTATCACTACCACTCATGTGAACATTGAAGTTTAAGTATTACAGGTTTGAAATACTGGAATAAGCTTAGACTTCTTTGGCAATTGTTGCTATATCACTCCAGGCAGGCAGCTTTGTAAAAATAGCCTTTTTTCTTTATTAAAGCTAAATGGATCTCCTGCAAATATCATTACCACCTGGCACCTGGTTGCAAGGTGTTGACAGCAGTCCCCAATAGTCCCTGCTAGCAACCTGTCAGCATGGTGTAGTGGGGACCTGAGTCAGAGCAGGGACCGCAGGAGCTGCTGGAGGAGGATGTGGCTGTCTGTGGTGTCCTCTTCTGTCTGTGCAGAGTAGCTCCTCTTCATGGTAGCCAAAACACCTCCTCAGCTTCAAACTACAGCATTTGCTCACAGAGCAGGAAAAGCAGGGAAAGGAAAAATTGTATTGAGGAATGACAGTGCAGAAGAGATGACAAAAGAGAATAATTACATTCTGCAGGGCAGTCTGAGGGTTGCGGCCAGGAAAAGGCGATCAAAAGGCACTTTATGCGCTTTCTGAAACTAGTTTTGAAAAAGCCTGGATTCTGCATGGTGGATCCAACCTTTACTTCACTTGCACCTCCTGACTCCAGGTTTGAGGACCCACATCTAGGTTTAAATAATTCTTTTAATTCAGACTTTCTTAAATTAATTTAGGTCAGATTGATTTTCAGCTTAGTTCTTAGTACATGCACTGCATGTAGGACAGCAGCACTGACACTAGTCTGCCTCCCTTCCCTCCCAGAGCTGTGATACCATTTTTATTCTGGGAAACTGCTCTTCAGCTGAGATTCTGGCAACAATTTTGTGTGAAAGTATTTCACTACCTCTGGATCCAGTGGGGCCCAGCTGCTCAGAAGGAGCAGAGGAAGCTGAAGTAAACTTCTACTCTAAGCTCCACAGTATGAGTCCCCAACAGCTCCTGCCGTGATTACCATGACTGAGTGCTGTAATTTGGTTTGGGGGTCTGCTATATAAAAATGTCTGGGTTTCTGACTCAGAAGGGGTTTAGAAATAGAGTACAGGTGAAGAGCAAAATAAATTGCATAAAAGAGAGGGCAACAGGTAGCTCTTCAATGAGTGGGACATTATGGCAGATTTCCTGTAACGTGGAAACAGAGTAATCCGTACCAGTAATTCTGTGAGAGAAAACGCATATTATTATTTTCCAAGCAGATGTTTCAAGGTGAGTGATGAGCTATTTAGATGAAATTTGAGTGGGGACGAGGCTGTGGAGAATGAAGTGGAAGTATGATGAGTTATTGCAAAGGTCAGAAGCCAGCTTTTAAGTGCAGAATCTCTTTGGAGATCAGGGGTGTATTTTCAGCATGTGCTGCAGACTTAGTTTAAGATTTCGTCCTGCTGACTCAGTTTCCCTAAACTTTACCTCCACAGGTGTATTGCAAAGCACTTCTAATCTGTCCATATAGAGTACACTGAAACTTAATGTCTGTAAAGTAAATATGCATCTTTGAAAAGGAAATACATGAAGTTAGAGGTGAAGCTGCTACAAGTGGTGTTTTATGACTCCAAATGTGTTTGGGCATTAGCACAAGTATTCACACATTTACAACAAGTCTCTTCTGTGTTAGGGTGAGTCAAGGGTGCATTTCAAGAAAAAGAATAACTTTACCTTTTAGTTGAGTCTTCCCATACAAACCAAATTCAGCAGATTTTTCTCCAGGTGGTATTTTCTCACAGTCCCCACATATCTGGAGACTTTGTGAAATAAATTAACTTAAAACCAACAGAGAAATCTTTAGCCTGTGAGCACTCCTGTTCTCTTGGGATGTATCAGATATTTATCGCTTGTCTGGAAGCAGCGGCTGTACTAATGGAATCACTGAAAAGGAGGTTATATAAAGGTGGGTTGTGTAGTACGTATCTCCTTAAAGGACCAGTGAGTTGTGGAGTAGGAGGGAAGTCCGTTGCTGGATGACAGCCCAGGGGTATAAGAAATGGTCCAAAGTTACAAGTGATGACAGAGAGAATAATTGAATTAGAAGATTCAGCGTCATGTGAGCATCTCCCTCTTTGTATTGCACAGACACAGCCAAAAGGTTTGCAATCTTAAAGGTGATCTGGGCCTGATTCCTATTTAAACTAAAACCCTTTTTATACCACAGAGAGGGTGCAAATATAACTAAGAGCTCTGGTTCTCACCTCAAAGATCGATGATGGCCTTTGTAATAAGTAAAAATCACTCCACAAAAAGACTTTAACTATTGAGGAAGAAGAAAAAGTCAGGTTTGGGTTTTTTTCCAAGCATAATGTTTTAAGAAAGTCATATCTGCAGTACTTGGCAAAGGAATATAAGATAAAATTTCTGCAAGTCACGGTTTTCCTCATTTTGCAGCTGGGGAGGATCTGCAGTCAATAATGACCTATATACACAAGGCCTGGTTTTCTGCCATGGGGCATGATGTTTATACCCACACTGAGGGGTGATTATTCTGATTGATTTGGAAAGGCTGATCTTTGACCCATGTAACTGGTGAGACAGCAAAGTGCAAAATTTACCCACGAGCTGCTGATAAAGTGTCCCTGTGGTTTGCAGTCTCTGCAGATCTACTGGAAAGACTAATGTATGTGGTTATAGACCAACTCCAGGGAATTTCTTTCTTACAGCGATCTTTGATTTTGTAACTGAAATGACTGTCCTGCTATCTTGCAATAAATTTTCTTGAATAAAATATAGTTTACTTTGGGTTTTTTGATATTATGTAGAGAATAAGAAGCAGTTTTTCATTCCTTTGGAAATGTCTTAAGATTTCAGAAGTGCTCTTGCTCTCATGCTGGCTTGTCTAAGCAGTGGAAAAAAACCTGGAAACAGATTTCTGAGAATAGCCTGCATCTGTGATAGTGTAGATCCTGATATGGCCCTCCTGCCAAACTGAAGAGAAGGCAGAGGTGTGAACCAGTTTCCTTGGTCTTGAGGCAGTGCACAGAATATCAAAATATGCAGGGCTTTTTCCTCTGTCTCAGTGTTTCCCCTTAATAAATTCTATCCTGGGGCAAAAAAATCTTGTCAAAGAGGGCATGATCCCGTTAAAATTTCTGTTTTACCAAATTGGCATTTTCCATTGTAGACCATCCATACTTGGCATTGATTTTACATAGCAGCCTGACCAGCTCACTTGCATTTCAAAGTAGAAGCTAGAGGAGCTATTGATTGCTTGGCTGAGCAGGTTGAATATGATCTGCAGTCTCCTCTTACACATTGATTCCTTGTCTCTTTACTCTCTGCTTCCTGAATGTTACTGAACTGTGAGAGGCCTGCTAAATGGACAAAAATATTGATTTCCTTTCCCCTTCTTTTATTGTTGAAAGCTCCTTATTTACCAAGAACTGAACTAATATCAGGAAAACAAAAGGTCACATAAAAAGGCAGAATGATGGTAGTTTTCCTGTATTTTTTTAAAAACATAGGAACTTGGTTGAAACTGAAGTCCTTTAAGTTGTGTTTTCATCAAGAAAGGTTATTTGCCCATGTGAAACCTTTGAACTCAGGCTGTTCAGCTTCATATTATACTGTTGTCTGATTGATGATGAACTGGGATTGTTTCCTAAATGGCTGTACCTCTGGTGTTATGATTTTCTGTGATTTTTGCAGAGAAGTTAATGAGCAGTCCCAGCTATGCCAGATTTTCATGTGGGATGCAATCAGTAAGTCTTTTGTAAGAGTTTATTGTACAGTGTTTTGTCCCTGTTTTGTTCACCCACAAGTGTGACACTTTGCAATACCAAGTTCAGAGGAACAGAGCAAAAGTTCAAGGAACACAAGCTGGAGTCAAGTAAAACTGAGAACATGTGCCAAAAGG
The DNA here is from genome assembly GCA_013397175.1 of Platysteira castanea. Classification (NCBI taxonomy): domain Eukaryota; kingdom Metazoa; phylum Chordata; class Aves; order Passeriformes; genus Platysteira; species Platysteira castanea. The sequence goes on from VYXC01000807.1 coordinate 165,856, forward strand.
GTATACTGGGGACAGCATGAGTGTCCAGAGACTTTAGTGTCTGCTGACGATCTGTGGAGGCTTAGAAGTGTTTGGGCAGGCAAATGGGGCTTGTTACAGAAAGGGTAAAACTAGAACTGGTCCAGAACATCCAAGTGTAATAATAAAAAAACCCAGCAGGTCCTTGATATCCAGTGACATTGTTTCAACTAATAACAAAACAAAAAAGTAAGAGCAAGGGAGAGGGATGGCTAAAAACAATGGAAAAGAGATCTGTTTTACAGTGAACATTACTTTTCCTAGAAATCAAAGCAATTCTTATGCTGTCTGTGCTTGTCATTATGAAAACAGCCATTTAAAAATACATAAACCAAGAGTGATACAAGTATTTTATGGAAAAAGATGCATTTTTCCTTTAATGAAATCTTTGAAATTGAAAAAAAATTAAATTCTTCATCTGTCCTTTGCTAGGAAGCGGTGGGGAAAGTTGGGTTGATAAACTTCCAAGTTTATAAGGATTTGTGCTCTAAAAGCTGCTACGTCTTTGTTATAGGATGAGTCCCTGTACAAAACACTCCACGGGGATTAATGGATACAGCTAGAAGAGACACTTGGAGAAGTTGTTATGAATAATCCTCTAGAAACACCTACGTTTAGCAACAGGGACCTGTTGCTAGGTATGGAGAGATCCATGAGAGCCTTTGAAAGTCATTAGTTTGCTTGAGAGGAGCAGTTCTCATTTTATTAGAAATTATTGGCTGGTCAGTGACACAAGCCCCCGATATCCCTGCTGCTGCTTTCTGGGCCACATAACAGGCTCAGAAAGTTTGAAATAGAGCAAGTGGATCCAACTCTGTCACAACAAAAGGCATCACTTTTCTGCGTTGCTCTATGTAATGGGTTGACACTGGCCAGATGCCAGGCACCCACCAAAGCCGCTCTGTCACTCCCCTTCCCAGCGGGACAGGGGAGAGAAATGAAGGGTTCATGGGTTGAGATAAGGGGTGGGAGAGATCACTCATCAAACACCATCACGGGCAAAACAGGCTGTAATTAGAGATATGAGTTGAATTTATTACACTAACAAAACCAGAGCAGGATAATGAGACATAAAATGAACCCTTAAAAAACCATCTACCCAACCCACCCCTCCCTCCTTCCCAGCTCTACCTCCTACTCCAGCGGCGCAAGGAGACAGGGAATGGGGTTATGGTCAGTTCATCACCCATGGTTTCTCCCGCTGCTCAGGGAGAGGAGTTGTTCCCCTGCACCACTGTGGGGGCCCTCCCACAGCAGACAGTTCTCCACGAACCCCCAGCGTGAGTCCATCTCATGAGCAATGGTTCCCTGCAGATTACTACCATGTGAGTCCATCCCATGGGCAACAGTCCTTCCAAAACCACTGCAGCGTGGGTGACTCTTCCATGGGGTGTAGTCCTTCAAGGACAGGCTGCTCCAGCATGGGTTCCTCTCTCCATGGGCCTCCCCTGGGTTCATAACCTCCTCTCAGGCATCCACCTGCTCTGGCATGGGTCTCCTCCATGGGCTGCAGGGCACAGTCACGGTCTATACCACGGGCTGCAGAGGAATCCCAGCTCCGGTGCCTGGAGCACCTCCTGCCCCTCCTTTTCCACTGACCTTGGTGTTTGCAGAGTAGTTCCTCTCACATATGCTCACCCCACTCTTCTCTGGCAATTACAACTGCACAGTAACTTTTTTTTCTTTCTTCTTCAGTGTGTTATCACAGAGGCATGATCACCATTTCTAGCTGGCCCAGCCTTGGCTGGTGGCAAGCCTGTCTTTGGAGCTGCCAGGGCTTGTCTCTGCCATGGTGGAAGCTTCTAGCAGCTTCTCACAGAATCCATCCCTGCAGTGCCACTGCTACCAAAACCAGGCCATTCAAACCCAATACACTGACTGAGTGGCATTTAGCAGCCTCACCACCCCCAGTTATCAGTTCATTTATAGAAATGAGCTGTCCATATTGCCATTTAAAAGTGATTCAGTTTTGCTTGGTTCCTTTGACTTGCTGCAGTTCAAGTAGATCTGTACTTTCTTTTTGCCAGTGAGGAGCTTCAATGTTATTCCTTTTATTTTGTGGTGGAGAGTCACACAAAGCTCGGTTTTGTGGCTTTAACAAAAATGTAGAATATGAGATGGGTGCTCCTGTCTGACATTGTATTTCTCTAATATGTACATCTCTCATGATATGCAGATGGAGTGGATAGTAAAATTAAATGTCTTTGTGTTTATTTAGAAATCAGAGGTGAAAAAGATACGCTCAGTAACTCTGTATTGGTTTTAGCAAGAGAGGGATGTCATTTATGGATAATACCCCTAAAAGCTCCTGTATGTACATGCTGTCCCATTCTCATTACTTTCTAAAGGGTTGGGTGTGCAGATCACTGGCTCAGTTGAACTTTTCTCTCTCTTTTGTTGCCACCACGTTTCTTTGGATATCAGAAATTAATGCTGCCAACAGCCAAGGCAATTTTTCCACTATCTGAAGGTGGTTTATTTGGCGATGCCTTTGTTCATCTGGACACACTGTTCCAAACCACCTTCAAGGGATGTTGATCTTTAGTAAAGTTTATAGGGACTAAGTCCAACCACCAGCCTGACTTCTTAAAAAATAGAGGCTATCAATTTCCACTTCTTACTTCACCTTCAGGAACAGACCTGTATTGACCCTGAGGCTTTAGAGAAAAAAGAACCATTACTTCCTCCAATTGATCAACTCAGTGCTATGTGTTTGTTTGTTTTTTTTAAAAATCCCCCATCATGCCTATTTGATGTCATCAGTGGGACTGCCTTCTTCCTCTGGAATTTGATTCAAATTCTCCTGTTTTAAAGTTCTTGATATTTGAGGTTCAAGTTGTGGGTACTGTTCCACTTTTGTACACCCACTGGTATAATTTAGTAAATCTGTCATTTATGTGCAGTATAACAGAGTCATTTAACTGCAGGATCTCATCAGTGCAATTAACCCTGTTCTTTTAAAATGAGGAGCTGATTGTCTTGGCGTTCATGGGAGCAGAGAGCACAGTAGAGTGTGGCAGTTTCTGGCCCTTCCAGAGCAGTATTGCAGTCAATTGATTATTTTGTTAATTGGTTTTGCATCAGTATCCTGCTGGTTTATTATCATCCAAGTGACTTTATGTACCATGCATAAGTACGAGTATAGTAAAAATCAATATTTAAAACCTTTTTTTCATTGTAAAGATCTTAGCATCCATGGGCTACATTTGATACATGACCTTCATTCCGCTTGCAGCACAGCAAGTAACTTTTTCATGATTTAGTCCTATGCTAAAAAAGTAGATGCTCAGATCCTGATCTGTACTTAATCTTGTACCCTAATGAAAAAGGAAGAAATTAATTAAGAATGAAATAAACAAAAGGCCGTTACTGTAGATAAATAAGCCTAAGTTTGAGATGGTAAAATTCCTGCTATTTTAGTAAGAAAATCTTGTTGGTTCACTAGGTTCTAATAAGTATCATAATTTACAGGCTTGAATCGTTTAGTGACTGTTATCAAAAGTCTGAGTCCTATGAATGCTGGTTTTTCTGCTTCAGTTAGAGAAACAAGGATTTAAAAGATGGTATGAGGTTGCATTGTGCATGGGATTGAGGGCTGGGTTCCAGGTCTGAATGTCACACAAGCAGATGGGATTTATGGATTCTACAAGATGAAAATGTTTTTCAGTACTTTTCTACTGTTTGACATGCAGACATGTTCTCTCTTACATGTATTTTTGAAACCATGATGTGGTACTTAATGCCTTTTGTCTTGCTTTGAGAAAAATTTAGGAGGAAACGTCCTGAAAGGAACATCTCCTCTAAAAAAAAGGCAGGTTTTGGCACTCCCTCCCCCACCGATATGAAAGGAATTTTCTTGGATGAAAGTGAAAAAAACTATTTATTTAACAAAGTGCCAGCAGGACACAGGAAAAATATGAGTAATGTCAGATATTAAACCTCCTCTCTGCAGAGAAAGCTGGTGGATTTAGAGTTCTCTCTGTAGCTGGCTCGGCCCTGCCCGAGGTCCGAGGCCGGGAGGCGGCGCCCCCACGGCCTCCCCGCCGGTCCACGGGGTCCGATGATCTGGTTCTCGGATCACAGCTGGGCTGAACAGTTCCAGAAGAAGAAGTAGTAGTTCTGGAGGATTTCGGTATGCTGGTATGCAGTCCAGGGAAAAAACCCTCTTGCCTCAGCTAAGAAGTTAGCTAAATGCAGGAATTTACTGTCTCGGCTCTGCAGCGGTGAGAACGCGGGGGAGTGTGTCTGAGTCCTTGAACAAAAACTGTGCTGAGGAATTTGCCTGGCTTCCCCCCCCTGCCCCCTTCTCTTTCTTTGGACCCAGGTTAAATCTGCGGGACCCATTTCTGGGCATGAAGCAGACAATAGGGGAATACAGTATTGTCATAAAATTACCCCAAGTCACCTTTCTATTACTGTTGTCTGGGGGAGGCCTACTCTTCTTTCAGAAGAAAACCATGAAATAGAAGAAGAATGAGATATACTCCCTCTCCTGATCTAGACTAGATATGAAAGCAGAAATTTCCTTCTCAGAAAAAGAAGCATTTTTCTAATGTAGGTACCCAGCTGGCAAGAAGACTAGGATTTTGCCGAGTAAGCTGTGTGCAGCCCTAAATGGGCAGTTTTCCACCCCAATGACTGGATTTGCAATATCATTTTCCAAGTTTGTTCTTCGGGGATCTTTTTTCTGGAGTATATGGATGTTACCTGTTCCTGGGTTCATTGCTTTCTAAACACATTTTTGTGAGGAGAAAGACAAGTTCTTACCTTGTGCTGGTTAAGATCATGCTACAAGGCAACTGACTGCGGCAATTTGTAGCTCATGGAAAAAGCTACCAAGACGTTTTCCAAAACTTTCAACTCTTTTTTTGACAAAAATTTGTAATCTTTTCCAGATTCAGTTGTGTGACTTACTGTCATTTGCAAATATGAGGGAACGCCGTTTGTTTTTGTGGTGAAAAAGAGGTACCAGAATTTCTGAGACTGTTCTATCTGTGGATGGTGACATCCTGTATGCCCTTTCTCCAAGTGAAACATTCAGAAAACAGCCTGCAGAGTGCTTTCAGTTCAGCAAAGATGTGTCTTTGAGGACTGTATTTCCCTTGTCTCAGGAAATTTTAATGTTAAACAAAAAATACATTATGTTATATTGTGAAAATGGAACAAATCAGACAATTGAGTGATACTGAAGAAGGAAGACAGCCTGTGCTATTTCTGCAAATTGCTCCCCCTCTTCCTCCCTGTTTTCTTAAAGACAAGCCAGGGCTCCCCAGCATTGGTTTTTAATTAGCAGAAATCCTTTTGTACTAAATCCTAATTCAGTGCCTTAATGCAGCAGGTCCTGCAGAGCCAGCAAGCTTATGTGGGAGCACAAACGCCTGAAGTCTTTTTCTGTGGCATCCCTCTGAATGAGGCTTGTCTTCTGTTCCTAATTATGTTCTGTGGTGACAGCTTGGGGTTTGCAGTGGTGAGCAGAGAGGCAGGGGTGAGACTGGGGAGGGGGGAGGCAGAGTGACAGGTGATTGCTCTGTCTCCATGGCATCACTGAGCTTTATCTTAGAGCTGTCAAACACTGCACTTATACATTTTTTTACTGTGTACAGCAACCTGGTGCCACAAAGTACTCCTTGTATGGGTCCTGCTTAATCACTGTCCTCTTACCAGGTTATTTCATGTTAGGTTTTTTTCTCTACTTTCAATCGTTCCACTTTTAATGAACCTGCACTAATATTGGGAACACACATATAAATGAAAGCACTAATTCAGTATTTTACCATTTGGTGCCTTTAGTTAAGGAGTTAAAATTCATACAAGTAGAGTGTTAGAAACCTTTGACATTGCCTTTTCAGGCCATGCTGTGCCCCATCCTGCTCATTGTGAATTGGTATTAGATTTTCGGTGTTAAAATGAAACAATATAATTGTGAGGAAAACAGCTTTTCGCCCCCATCAGTTAGATTCTAGTTTCTTGTCTGTCTTAGACACCTCACCAGGCACTGTCTTTTATGCTCCTGCTTTAATTCCCTGTGACAGAAAGACGCCTCCAAGAAGGATTCAACTGACCTAAGATCTTATTGAACCTTTGGATGAATTTCTCCTCTGCTGACTTTGACTGACACAATATATAAATAGGTTGCTATGACACAGCAGTGTAACTCATATGTATGCATTTTTAATCCAAAATGCCAAAGCCACACATGTAGAAGTGGTTCTCTGAGTTACTAGATCTATTTAATAACCATGGATTCTTTTCAAGAACATGCTTAAGTAAATGTTGGGGGTCTTACTACTTTCTTGCTGCACCTAAACGTGTACTTAGTTTATCGTTTTAAGCATTCCTCTTTGATCAAGAAGGCTAGATTTTTTTTCTTTTTTTTTCTTTTCTTTTTTTTTTTTTTTAACAATTAAATGTTGGTACTCTCCATGCTGTCTTGTTTCCAGGTGTTAGGCTGAAGAGTACAGAATGAGTATGCCAAAGATGACAGCACTTTTGCAAGGTCTGTGAATGTGTTAGTACATGTTACAACTCCAGTTACACCCACTGAATCTTCACCTTTAGGAATGCTCTTACATGAGTACAAATAAGGTGATTATGGTCTGACATTTGAAGTTCCTGCCTCCAAAGATATTTGCATGTTTAACTTTTCTTATATTCTGCAGTGCTTCCTTAAATGTTTTGTGGATTTCCGGTACATAAAGAAAAAGATTTCTAAAAAACTGGAATGATTTGTGTTTCATAATCTGTATTTTCATATCCTATACTTAAGCCAGTGTGGTTAGTTTAGGGGCTTTTTTGCCATGTAGTTTTTCTTACCAGTGCATTTATTTATCACTTACTTATTGCAAGGATAATCCATGAAAATAGATTACTTTACAAGACATAATTGAGAGCCTCAGAAGTATGAGGAAAGTTCACAACACCAGGTTTTTTTCTCCCAAAAATTTCTTTTGCAGTGTCCCGTCCCACTGTAAAAAGGGGAGTTGGGGGAGGATTCTTTTTGATAGATTTCTCGGATGAAAATAAAGCGCAAATGCAGCAAAATTACTCATAAAAAAGGGTAAGTGTTCCTACTGAAGAGGGATAGAAAAGAGAGGAGAGGGGAAAAAGAGAGATGGAGAAAGAAACAGAAGACAGGGACAGTGTTACTGCAAGAACCCCGGGCGCTATGTCGTCGTCAGCTGGGCAGATGGAGCACGCGTGCCGCAAGCTGCCGTGAGTCTGCGTTACGGACGCGCTCCTGGAGCAGCTGCGGGTTCTCAGGGCTGGGGCACGGTGCCTGAAATAAAAAGGGCAGGACTGCGGGTCCTTTAAAAGCCTTTGTTAAAAGTGATCAGCTTGGGTTGAGGGCTCAGCGGGCTGTGCACACTCCTGATGCTCCCAGCTTCGATGTGGGGGAGGAGGAATTTCGGCTCTGTCACTCAAGGCGGCAGAGTCGGNTAATATCACATTCAGGTAACAAATTATAAACTACAATAAAGTACAAAATAAATGGATAATTGCTAAATCGGACTCTTATTCATAACAGCGCCTGCGGGCTGGCTGCAGGCAGTGTCTGCCCCGTCAGGGAAGCAGTGGACTACTGACCCTCTGAGGGGGGGTCTCTGCTCCCTGCAAGAAACCCAAAGAAAAAAAAATGGCACCCAGTTTTGTCAGAGTTAACTGCTTTTATCTGCTAAAGGTGTCCTCCCATAGCCCGAATTCCCGGGCATTTTTTCCCGGGCATCTGGGGCTCTGCTCTGCTGGCAAGGGGGGGGTTGCTTGCAGCCCGATCGTGGAAGCTCTCTCTGCCCTGATCGGCTGCCAGGTGTATCCCTGGGGACAGGGCAGCCAGCACGTGTACAGCCCCTATAGGAATCCTTCACCTGATATATAACATATGTGGAGGCATAAATAAAAATCAGATTGGTCCCCCTCAGGCAGGAAAGGCTGTCTAATAATCTGATAATGCCCTGAAGAAAAATCTGAAAAAGTAGAAGTGTGGTTGAGATCTGCAACCTGATTTTATTAAGTGTCTACAGCTTGGAACTGTGACATATTTGGAATCAGTTAAATAATCTTAGCTTCTATTTTGGTGGCAGCAAAAAATAAAACTATGGCAAGAAGACCCATGATAATAGTGATGCCTGGAGAGGGGCTCACTCTTATGCTGATTGTTTGGTGTCTAAAAGATGTTTAAGCTGAGCTTTTCTCCACATAGGACACTCTGGGGGAGTCTCTTCCCCTCACAGCTGTTGCAGTAGTCCTGGAGCTTTCTCCCTCTTCATAAATTCTGACTGGAATCAGTCCCTGGTTTAGAAGTTGCAAATGAATGACACAGACACAAACAGTGTGTTTTCATAACCCTTATCTCTCATGAAAACAAGTCTAAAAAAAGCTTTTTGTGTGTGTCAAGAATGCTGAGCTAAAAATGTAAAAATTAACTGTTCCAGGTGAGGAGAGCTGTGCAACAGGAAGGCTTCAGCAGAAGGAAGCGAGGCTACAGAGACATCAATGACATTGATATCAACATGAATGATCCTTTATTTACAAAGCAGTGGTACCTGGTAAGTTTTGAGAGAAAATCACAGTAATCATAACTAAATAATTGTCATCCAAGCCATTCTGTGCAGTTGCAGTGTTTTCCAACAGTTCTTTCCAAATGCACCGTGAGGACCTGGGTATGGATCCAAGGCTCTATTGTGTTGGTTTTAATTATACTCCTTTTATATTAGGAAGATCCAGCACATTTCAAGAGAGAAATTTCATTTCAGTCAATGGAAGGATTCTTAGGCGGCTTGAAAAATAACTGTATTGATGTCCTTTGGCCATTGCTGGTGTCCTGATGTGAACCCTAAAACTGCATATGAATCGTGTCTTTGAGCTGTAGCCAGATAAAATATTGATATGGAATTATAACAAAAGATTCTAGTGTATTTGCTAGCAAAAGTTGAGGCTTTTCTTTTCTTATGGAAATTTGAATGTAATTTCTTTTGTCAGAAACAGAACAACTGAAAACTCATGAATTTTGGCTTAAGCTAATGTCAAAGGAAATTCATATTTTGCTAAATTATTTCAGTTTTTTTGTGTTGTATTTTTAGAGGGAGAAGTCTTTAGTCATAAAAAAAGGTTATATTTTTACTTGGAAGTGAAATGATTTTTTTATTTAAGAAGTTGATAAAGTAATTCTGGTCAGTTTTATTGTTACAACATATTTATGATGAAATACTCACTAAATGCAGTACTGCCTTGTTAAATTACGAAGGGTATTTTTGCTTAAGAGTAATCTTTCTTCCTCTTAATCAATTTCTTACATTTCATGAATCCATCCAATATGGCTGCAGTTTTTTTTCCTAAGGCAAGAGTTTTCAAATTAATGGGGGTACATTAGCATGGATGGGATTTTATCTTTGATGAATCGATAAACTAAAGTGAGGATTAATTTACTTATTTTCTGGTAGTTAATGAAAATGTTGCAGTGATAAAAATAACAAAAATTTAGCAAGATATACAGTAGACCCTTGCTTTCAAGAAGAAGGTATTTTCTGCTCATAGAATGTCCTCTGTAAAATCAGCTGATCTAACTTTTTCCCTGGACTGACCCACTGGCCTGACATGTTAAGTAGAAAAGTCCTTTTTTAGGGTCCAGAAGATTCAGTGTTTAACCAAATCTTATAAACCACAAAAAAAATGAATTTTGCCAGTGTTGGGTTTTTCCAGTTTTTTTCTTTTTTTAAAGCTGCATTATTGCAGTAGATATGATTATGGACAGATGTGTACTCCAAAGCATATGGTATATATTTTCTGTACAAAAGATATGTGCAAAGACATAAAGGAAAAAATCAGTCAAGTAAAAAAAGCTATTTTTCTTTTTCACTGCTGTACTAGATTAACACTGGTCAAGCAGATGGGACTCCTGGACTTGACCTTAATGTAGCTGAAGCATGGGAGCTGGGATACACAGGGAAGGGAGTAACCATAGGAATTATGGATGATGGTAAGTGGAGACTGAGTGCTAATTTAATACTTGTAAGTAGACTTTTTTCATGTAATGGAAGTGAAAAAAAAGATTAAAAAGTAATAATCAACTGCTTGTAGTGGTGAGACTACCAGCCTCCATAAATACTTTGAGATCTTCAGGGAAAATATGATACAAAGATAGGGGTACTGAAGCATGGATATCCAAGCATAAAAAAGTAGTTTGCAGTTATCACTGAGATATCTTCTGGGGCACACAGTAATGGTCATTAAACCTAAGGAAAAACTCCCCTTGACTTCTGGAGGCAGTGATTGGAGGATATAATTGCTGTGCAAAAAGTATTTAGGAAAACGTTTTTTGGATTACATTATTTTCAAAGTCATAATTGATAGCTGAAATAATTAAACACTTTCCTGCTGAATGTCAATAAAGATCTGCATATCAGATATATTACTAATTTGAGACTAAGTTCAGGAAAGATGAAGATAAAAGCTACTGTTGAAATTACAGCTGTTCTACTTATGGGTTCTTGCTGAAGTACAGGAATTCCATGCAGTCTCTCAACACTCTTCTTTGGAATAAATTTTGAATGTTTTCCTTTAATGGGGCTGAACAATATTAAAAATAAGTAAAGTGTCTGTAACCACATATATTTTCTAGGGTCAAATGGGATCTGTCCTCACTTATTTCTGTTCCTCCCCTGCTTACTCCTATGGCAAGGTTTTTGTGGAAGTAAGAAAGTAAACTCAGACATCTGCATATTAGGAAGAAATGCTTTGCTGTGAGGGTGGTGAGATACTCTAGCAGGTAGCCAAGGGAGGTTGTGGCACTGTTCAAGACCAGACTGGATAAGGCCTTGAGCAACCTGATCTGTGTATTGATGAAAGATCAGTCTCATCTGAGAGATGATCTCTAGAGTCACAATTTCACTGATCTCACAGAGGCAGGACTTGGCTTTCAGATTAGCAAGGCATGACTGTGATGGGAATGATGGCAAACTATTTGAGCATTCCATCAATAAAACTGATGGTCCATCAGATACAGCTTTTAGAGAAGGGAGTAGTTTGCCTTATAGTTTGTTTCCAGTAACTCTAAAAAAGGGGGCCTGCATAACAGGATTCTTCATTGAGATTTTTATTGTCCATCTACCATGTGGATCAGTAACAAGGGTTTCCTAATGCAAATGTAGTGCTAAGGACCCTACAAAATGAGAAGTAATCTTTTCATCAGAATAACTATGACAATATGGCATTCTGCTTGCAAATAAAATAGAGCATATAATGGCGAGGATGTTGGAAAAACAGGATGGAGTGGTGATGATGAAAATGTGACATGAGATTGGTGACCATTTCTTTGTATGTTTTAACTGGCTATGTAATAGGTCATCTTATCCCATCTGAGTGTAGATCTGCTGCGTCTGTTGCACCATCCACTGAGATTTGTACATTTGCCATGTGTAGAAAGATGCCATGCAATAGAATAGGTGTATTATGCATCAGTGCTCTGTTAGAATCTTTAGCACACTACCAACATGTGGAGCCTATACACAGATATTTGCTAAAATGGTTTAATCCAGTATAAAAAGTTCTCTTTCATGCATGTAATCTGAAATGTTTTCCTTAGTGATCACCCCAAGTCTACTGTAGGTAATTTTCTACTTAGTTTACAATTTTCAGTGGTTAAAAATACTCGTTTTTCTGTCCTCTAATGATCCAGTGCTTACCAATCTTGTTAGTTTTGGTATGCTTTGAGGTGACAAAACTCATACAAAGATAAATTGTCATTTAAACTAATCTTTATAAGTAAATATGATCTAGTCTACAAAACAGTAAACTTTGTCATTCAGCTCACTTTTTCCATGGGCATCTGGATTTTGACATAAATGATTGAAAAGTCCACATTTAAAAACTGGAATGGTGCTTCAATCAGTTGCATTGTTTGGTATGATTATTTTCCTGTGGTTGTAAAGGAATCTTGTTCTGTGATCATTAGAAAATCTTTTTTGAAACTCTTAACCTTTGGTTTCTGTTCTGTCATTTTCTTATTGCAGGAATTGATTATCTGCATCCAGATCTTGCATCAAACTACGTAAGTTTGTGCTGACCTTTTCTGTAAGATGTGGATTTTCTTCTTACTACAGTCCCTCTGCTACAAAATTTTAAATAGAGAGTAGAACAGCAGTACAGCTGGACTCCTGATCTTAGTGATGATACATTTCCCATTGAAAGAAGCAGACTGAAAATGGGACAGCCTGTGCAAGGAATGGAAACGTGACAAGGCTCTTTGTGGAGGAATGGCAGTTCTGTGTCACATTAAATAAGCTGCAGCTTGCAATACTGGATTTAAGACAGAAATGTGAATTGGCTCTAAGTCTTGCTACTAAGATGCAGACTGCCCCTATCACTTGGAGGGCCATGGAGCTGTGGGATGCAGCAAGCCATGTATTAACCTTTGAAACCTCCAGGAACAGTTTAGTTCCTTTGTAACAGATGTTTTGATCCAGTGCTTCAAAGCATATGCAGGGCAGATTGTGTATTCTCAGCAGATGCTATGAGAATTGATTGTTCCTCAAACCTACCTCAGGATTCAGACATTTGGATTAGAAGGTTTTTGCATTTCTTAACTCTTTGTATCTTTCCAACCCTCCACTGGCACTAGCACTTCTATCTCCAGGTGCCTGCAGGTGCTGGCTTCATGAGGGAAGCCCAGGCTGCTTCAGCTGAGCAATGTGGTTTAGTTTACAATTGCAATTAAATGAAAAGAGGAACAAGGGGAGCTGGAGATTTTGGAAAAAAATATCAGCCATTTGGATAGAACAGCTCCAAAATGAGAAAGAGGGTTATTTTTACATACTTGCAATTTGGAAAATAATAACACACAGGATAAAAACCTGTTTGTGTTGCAAGTAGCAAAGCACATTCGGTAGATAATAAGTGGATATAGAAAGTGTTTGCTTTGGAGAAGGAATTTGGGAAAAAGCTGATCACAGAATGCAGATTAGTCAGTTTCATTCCTTATGAACTGGCTTAATAACTTGATAGCAGCTAATTAATCCCTGTGTCCTGACTGCAGAATTCTCCCCCAAGTGAAATAACTCAGTAGGATGTTCCCATAACTTGATAGAAATAAAGAAGTTTGTAAAAGGCAGCCTTTTTCTTTGCAGGAATTGTGCTCTGTGTATGTTCTAGCATGTGATGTGGACAAAGCACATGCTCTACACTCACTTTTCAGCAGCAGGTGTGGACAAAGTATGTGGGCATATTCTGTTTCTAAAAATCATGTTTCAAATAAACAAGCAAAAAGTCTGCACAACATGTCTGATGTAACAGTTCTGTTGTTAACAGTGAATCCAGGATCATGCCCAGAAACCAAAACTAGATTCTGCTGTAATACAGTGTTTTCTCTTTTAATTCCAAATTATTTTCTGTTGGATGGATAAATATTTGTCAGGCTTAGTAGAAATATATTGGTTTTAGAGTGACAGTGGTGAGTATTGTGGAAATTAATGGAAAACGACACAGAGAAGGACAATGCACAGACGTGATGGTAGAAATCCTGAAATAACAGACCTGGAGAGAAATCGGAGAGTTGAGATAAGAGATACTGGGATGAAAATTGGGAAGAAAAGCTGTCTGGGCATGGGGACAGCAAACCTTTAATGGCAGTCATGGAAGACCTGTGAGGAGACTGATTTTGAAACTGAGGATCTGAAAAGATTTGTGTAGAAGTGACTTTGTCCAAGTGAGGAGAGGTTCTGTAGTGGAACAGTGATCAGGCTGTGGAGGGAAAAGAGATTAGCTGGCTAATACAAAATGCAGAAGCAATGACTGGTTGGTAAGACAGTCATTAAAGGAGTAGCAGAAACCCCGTCCAAGAGATCTTGAAGGAGGTAAGACCTCCATGGTTTAATACTGAAATTCAAAAATAGGACTTATCACATGAGGTCTGTGGTCCTAGGCTGTCACAGTGCTGTGTCTGAGAGGTGGCTGGTTAAGGACAGGGCTGACTCCTCCTGCTGCTAAACCCTGCCATCACCTCCCTTGCCCAACCACAGCAGAGTGAGTGCAGGGCTTGGTTCACTTGTACTTTGCCTCTCCCTGCAAGGCTGCATGAGCCTCCTGGAGTCCCAGGAGTTCCTGCTCTGGCAGCATCTGCTGCGTCTCAGAGGCCACGGGGGCCTTTTTCCCAGCAGGCAGTGATTTGGGCCTGAACTAAATATGAGGACATAAATTCTGCTGAAGAAAAGATCACATTATATGTAAAAATGCAATGAAACGAGTCTCTTAAGCAGTGAGTTGTTAACTTGCTTCAGGCTGGCATAGCAATTATAGTCATCTTTGTACAAACTCGTGTACCACATTCTTGGTGTTTCACTCCATCTGCACTTTGGGGCAGCTTTCTCTGAAGTTCTATTGTTTATTTTTAGGAAATAGAAAGCTTCTTGATTGTAGTAAAGCCTGCATACCCTGGCAGTGTCTGTACATCTTGCTTGGAAAATTGGGAGCAATTAGAAAGTGTCTGAAAGGTGGTGAAAGGTTTGGCAGTTGAGCATTTTCAAGTGTAAAACCTTGGCATTCGTTCCTCAGTTTAATCTGGCTTTTATGATTTTGACTTTCTGATTTTCTTGCTTGAATGGTTTAATGGAGGTTAGCACTTAGATGAAATGTAGGGTCAGGGAAGAGAAAGCTCTTTCTAAAGAAGAAAACTGTATTTTCTCTTGAGACCGCTGAACTTTGACCTATCCTATGGAGTGCACTTCCATCCAATAATTTTCTTTGTAGTTTTTTAAGATTTACTGCTTGAATCATCCATTTCTGGTTTTAATGCTCTTTATATACACGGAAAGACATGTGCCTGCTCATGGTGTGGGTGAACTGCTCTCCCAGCATTGCTTCCCGGCTTGCTGCAGTTTAGCTACTTGCTTTTCTGGGATCAGGGGGTTATGGCAAAGCTGGAATTTTCCATTCTACACTGTGAACGCGGAGAGACTCATTGTCAAATGATCTATATTTTCTTCCAAGCCTTGGAAACCCTGCAGGGAACCTTGGAAACCTTCAGGAAATTACTTTTTACACGGCAAAGACAGCCCTTCATTATGAACTGATAATTAAAAAGCTGGGGCCTAATGTACACCATGGTTTGCTTTCAAATCTTAATGTACATATAAACCCAGCAGTTTTCAGGACTGACTTATCCAAACATCTGAGTGAGAAAGAAAAGTCAAGTTATTGGGGCTGCATCTGAGATATGTCTAATAAAAAGGGAAAAAAGCAGCTGTTGGAGATGGACATAGCAAACTATTTTAAAGAAAAAACTAACCAAATGGAGATTTGTTGTGCCACAAACAGAAACATGAGCTGAACTCTCTCTCATACTAGTTTTTTATTGTGGTATTTTATCCTTGGCCGCTGTCTGCTGGTGAAGGTCAGTGTAGCAGCATTATCCCACTTCGAGCAGTGGGGAGATGATCATCTCCTACAAGTGAGTTTGTCCCTGATTAGCAGTAGTTAGAAAAATCAGGATCCCACCAAGAGACTTGTGCCAGGAGTGAAAAATTGCTGGTTTCAGCGTCTGAACTCTGCCTGAAGCTGAAAGCTTGTTTCAAAAAACCTAGAGAGAGAGAGAAAGAACAAGCCAAACACTGTAGGAAAACTGGAGGTGACTATGTGAGTAGGTAACATTTTCACGAAGTATTGATACATGTGGAATGAGAATCAATCAGCAATTCTTAGTAATAGATAGTAATTTAAAAGACTTTGAACTCTGTAGAATTGCATAGATGTAACATGTGCAAACAAGCATCAACCTGAGCAGTGCTGCACTCCTGGCCTTCCCCAAACCTCCTCTCTTTTCTTCTCTATACTATGAATCCTTATGGTGCAGCCTTACCTCCCAAGGTCCTTGCCAGCTGTCGCTCAAACTGTGCGCAGGAAAGGCGCTATGTAAGGAATGAGGGAAGACTTTTTGGATTTATCTCAGGGTTAGTCAGTTTTCTGTCATCTACCATTTCTCATTCAGATGTGAACAGCAGATGGTCTTACCTGTCTTCTCTTTCCACTTTGTCAGCATCTCCAAACACAAAGTAGTCTCTCTCTCATAACTTAGGGTAACCTGTCTCCAGCCAATACCATAATGACTCCCCCTGCCTTGCTGAGAGAGAAGTGGGAGCATATTTTTGGGATGATTATCTTATCACATAAGCAGTGAAGCAGGGAAATGTTCCGCTTCTATTCTGAGCTGCATTTGCCATTGTTTGCTAGAGGAACAAAAACATCATTGAATAAGCTTTACAGCCACAAAAGAACTAACAAATAGTTCAGGAAATAAATTTCACACTGCAATATGTGCAGCAAAGCGTAGCAACAGCATGAAGGATCTTCTTACTTTAAGAAAGTCTGTTTTTCCTTTATTAGCATGAATTTCTGAGTATGCTTTGGCCTCCCTGCACACCACAAAAGGGGCCAGCAAACTGTTCTGGCAGCCATGAACCTGATCGCAATGATTTACAAGTACAAACCATCAGTATCTCCACTAAAATCTCTGGGGCCTAGTTGTGGGATTTTGCAGAGTTGACAAAGCTCCACTGACATTTATTGAACCACACTGCTTTGATCTTGGTGACCCACTGCCCCCACCCCGGCACCAAAATCCCAGCTGATTTTTTAGTGAGTCCAATAGAGTCCATATATAACTGGTGCAGAGAAAGATGTTACCCTTCCAAGAGCAAAATTTGTTGGAAACACTCTGAAGATATTGCAAAGCTCCCACTGTCTCTGCACTGACAATAATATCAACCCGGGGAATCCTCAGGGATCGTAAAGCCAAACCACAGCAGTCAGGTTCACACTGGCCTAGTGTCAGGCAATGATTTCAGGCAGCTTCATGAGATCTGATTCCCATGGCATGACTTTCAAAAGACCCTGAGACAGTTACACTGCCATTTCCTACTGCATTTCAAAGGGCTATTGAGCAAATGCAGTAGGCACTTCATTTCAAGAAACCTTTGCTTCTGATATATCAAAGGTATTTTATTGGCAAACTCTGTTTGCTGACCATCATTGCTAGCATCTATTTTTAATTGTAATGTTAAAAAAGCCTTTATTATCAAAAAATAAAGAACAGAATAAACTTGTTTCAGCACATCACTAATTAGATTTGGGCTTGGTTGGTTTCTTTTTGGGGTTTTTTGGTATTTGTTGGAGTTAGGTTCTTGCTAATAGGTTTTCTAAAATAAACATTAGCATAAACCTAAAAATTATCAACCAAACCCTGGGATAAATTCACTATACAGCCTTCTGCTAGCACTGAAAATTCAGTTAGAACACTGATGGCTAAGGCTGTTGATGAAATTTCTGCCACAATCTACTTCAAGAAATTGATGAGACAGAGTGAAGCCTCTCTTTTTCCGAGGATGGAAGAATAGATCAAGTGCTTAAATGCCAGGCTGACTGATGCCTTAGCAATCAAAACTGATGGCCTTCTGTTGGGCTGTTCATGCTGCTCAGGTGGTTTCTGGCAGCTCAGGGGCTGGTTTTAGCATTTAGAATATGATTATTCAGGACATGCATGACAATGAAGTTTCACTGGCAAAAATTAGAAGTTACTGGGAAGAGAATGAAGTTCTCTCTTTCAGATGTGGCTATTTTTTTCTGTTCTTCTGCGCAGGATCTGCTTGTGGGCTCATTTCTATGTTCTGTGCAATCCATTTTTTTTTTCTCAGAACATACTGAAGAGTAAAAAGAGATGATGCCTTCTCTGATCACATCACCCAGGCATATAAGGTTCTCAGTGTACCTGGAAGGGTGTCCTGAATTAGTCATATACAGAAAATGCTTCAAATCTTGGAAAACATAATGGTTTCCTACAAACAGTCCTTCCCTGCTGCCAGCAGTAACTGTTTTTAAAGGTACATGTCATTGGTGCTCATGTATTAAAGTCTGAATAAGATGACTGTACAGTTCCTCTGCTCTGTACCTTATTGGTGCTTAACATGAGTACTGCCAATGGGGGAGAGAAGCCTGTGTAAAGGATATGTCTTCCTATTTAATGAAAGATAAAAATTTTCTGTAATCATAGATGTTATCACAACCCTCTAGCTTTCAACTCGATTAAAAAGATGGAACAGCAAAAAGAATTTGAAGACTCTTTCTCCTCTGGATTATTTCATACAGCCAGAGGGCACAGAAAGAGGCTTTTTCTGCAAAAGAGGCTGTGACTTGTGAGGGGGGTGTGATTGCCTTACGGAGAGATGATCTGTGTCACAGAGCTATGTTTAGAGCTGAAAACTGGATTTCTTCCACTGAAAGTTGTTATGTGAATGGCTTTGCTAACCATTTTAAGATAACTGGACCCTAAATGCTTGGCAAGACCTGGGGCTTGTTGCTTAGTACCATCCATACAGCTGGAGTTGGCACCACTCCGCTGATGCTGGCCTCTCCAGGGGGATGCACTGATTTATACTGGCTGTAAAATAGCCTCAGAACACTGTTCCTTTGGAATCAAAAGATACTCATATATTGTCGTTGCATTTGCCCAAGATTATTTTCAGATCAATGCATACTTCAAAAAGTTTCCAGCTTTATTCTGTATTAGAACCACCTGAAAGGGATAATTTTCAAGTTAAATGCATGCCTGGTGTGCAAGCAATGTGACATGGTGCCAGAGATACTCTGCAAGCTAACAACCACTCATGTTCTGCAGCATTTAGTTTTCTCTATAATCAATGCGCTTAATTAATCAGTTGCACACTGAGAAAGTGCAAGCTGGCTAATCGCTTTAATCATAAAGCAGTAGTATTAATTTTCACTTAAGGCATCATCTGTGGAAAGTAAATTAAGATTGTTGAAATGAGAAATGCACAAGGATGAAAGAGCAGATGACATTTCTACATCAGATCTGGCTGGTGCTTTTGGAATTGGCTTGTGCCTCTCTCCAGGGTTTCTCCAAGTAAGCCTTTATATAAAATTAAAGTGTCCATGGGAAAATGAAAGTGAAATATTGCAATTTTGGATCAGTTCAACCTAATTTTAAATATTTGACATTCAGAATGTGCTGAATGAAAACAGCAGCAACAAAATCACACTCTGGTGCATGGTGCACTCGGGAGAAGAGGGTCAAGACACATGGTCCCCTGGAGGCAGCAAACACCATGTAATTTTAAAACTAAGTTCAACAAATTGAAGAAGAAAGCTTTCCTTTCCCCAAAATGAAAGTAACAGATTTTGCATTGAAAATAGCCCAAACAATTTTTTAAGGTTTTTCCATTTGAAAGCCTTTGTTTTTTCTTTCTCAAAGAATAGTTATTTTAGCTGCTCATAGTCTTTAAGACCCTAACCAGTGTGGAAATTCCGGAATATCTATAAACATTTAAATGCAACTTAATTAAAATTCTGTAGTTATGTAGTTATAACTACATGCTGTAGTTATTTTTGGTTGCCAAGGTATCACCAGGGAAGTCTGAATTAGATGGTGCATGTGGAAACACTATTCCCTCACAAAGCTTCATCAAAATTTGATGAGGTTTAGGGAGAGTTTTTTGGGCCTGGTGATGATTTTGGCAAGGAAGGTCACAAACCCACTCTTAACTTCTGGAAATTTAACTGATTTTAAAAGGAGAGTTTTGGCCAAGCCCTCTGGATAAGCCAGTCTTGCAAAGTGAAGGAGGGTAGGAGACCTGGGATTCACAAGTAGTGCCCTTTCTTTTGTGAAATCAAAATGGCCTAAATATAGTAAATAAATCTACAGATGATCTCCAATACTTCGAACACCTTTCCTTCACTGTACCTGTATATTAATTTGATTAATTTGAAATTAATTCAGTCTTTCCTGGCACTTCATCTTGGCACGGTTGTTTGCTTTGCAGTTTGATTTTACTTTTATGCATTTATGTTCTCCATATTAGTATTTTACTTCTTGGTAGCTATGTAGGTGGTTAAGATATTTTTAGACACCTGCCTTATTTCAGATTGCTTTGATTTAAGTATAATGTTCATCATTTCTGTTTCATTCCCAATAAAAGCAATATGCATAATGAAGATTTCTTATTGAGGAACAGAATAGCAGTGCACAATGTTTAATAAGATGCTGGCCACATTGAAGTCACTGGTAGTTTTTGTGTTAAAATCAGCAATTTGATAGATCGTATGAATAGCAGGTTTTAAATGTTTCCTCTACTATGCATTGCCTTTTTTTTTAAGCATTACAGTAAAAGGCATAGACTTCAACAGAGTAAATAATGTTACTAAGGGCTGTGGAAACATGACTGCCTGGGGATAACATGTTTTGCTGTGGAACAGGAACTTGTGTTTGATGAAACTTTGGCTACTTCCAGTGCTGTATAGATGTTGTTTGGTGAAACTTAAATGGATATGGTAGTGGATACTTCAGTCACGCATTCCCTGTGCTGTCCTTACTTGTAAGCGTTGGTGTAGATTGGGGATTGTTGGAAATGTTTTTCAGGCAAACTGTGTTTTGAATTTTGTTAAATGAGGTGAATCTCTCTTTAAATAGGTGAGCACGGAAGACTGGGCTGTGTTCAAGGACTTGATAGTTTCAATGCTAGCACGTGTTTTTTAGAATTCCTTCTTGTGAGAAACTTCAATTCACTTCAGTTCAGTGGCATTTAACTCATTTGCAGGATTAGTCAACCGTGATACCATGTCTGACAGATGTGAATTTTTCTGTCAGTCATCTCATGTTGTCTAGGACACTTCTTAAATTTAAACATCCAGTAAATTACTCTGAAAACATTAGCTATGATCCAATATACCAATTTTTAACAGAAGAACCTGGAATGATCATGTACTTAAAATCTTACTTGAAAAATTTAGTATGAGTCGATTTACATGGGCACATTCTGAAGATTCCACATTCTCTCTCCATAATTTTGGATTTAGCTGGTTCCACATGGAATAAGCAATGCAAACTTTTTAGTTAATGCCAAAGCATATAAATTGGTGCATTAAAATCTGTGAGAGCCCAGCATGTCTTGACAGGTATTAGTCACATTATTAATTCTCCCCTGGGATACTCACAACTATGCTAATGAGGTCAGCTGGTATAAAACACAATAGATCTTCAAGACCTTTGAATTCTAAGGCTTGTAAATCAACCTGTGTTTGCTTTTTGTGACAGAAGAAATGTAGGTAATAGTTTGCATTATGTTTTTTGAGTCTCTTCTCTGAAATCTTCACCTCCTTTTGCTTCATCTACAATGTCACTTTTATGTGTTCATTTGTCTTCCGTATTCATGCAATTTAGGTGAAACACCAGCTGTGTGGTTGTTAACAGCTCTCTTCTCTTGTCAGCTGAGAAGCCTTTCATGAGATGGAAAATACCCAACCAGTTTTTTGTCTTGTCTGCTTTCACTTTCAGATCCTCTGCATCACCAGACTAGCTTTCCCTGTCCTCCCCTCTCCATAACCCACATGGACCAGGTCTCTCTGTTGTAGGTCACCCCCCAAACCACCTAAGCCACTTTGATTTCCCTCTTTGCAAAGCCACAGTTTGGCTGTTCGGTAACAATAGATTGGCGTAGCCTCTAGAAGTGGTCATCTTTAACAACCTGCTAGGTTTGTTTTCTGAGTGCCATTGCAACGTCCAGTATTCCTGCCCTTTGCTGTGAGCATTGCTGATAATTGGTCAGTCTTTATGGACTCCACGATGTGGAAGCCAATGCCTGCTGATCACGTGCTGCAGCAGGGAAGGGTTGGCTCTTCCAGCGTAAGTGACCACTTCTTGCCCCAGACCATGTCATGCTAAATGACTGGACTTGAAGGACTGCTGAGTTTGTATTGCAGGCTCTGAGCTATAGATTTTCTTACACTGATGGAAAAGAGATCTCCCTTATCCCCTGTAGGATCCGGGGGGTGTTCTGGTGGGGTGCTACGACCTCCCGAACTAACTCCAACAGAAAGCTGCTCGGCAGCCACTGCATTCACACAGACACACACACACACTCTGGATAGCTTCTCGACAGGTCGATGGCAAAGAGGCAGGAAGGGTCCTTGTGTGGAATTTCCATGGCAGAGATTTATTTCAGCTCCGGACATGAAGGGGAGCCAGGCACAAAAGACACTGGACAGTGGAGAGTCCAGCATTAAATACAGGGGTGGGGAAAGCATCAGAGACAGGGGTGGTACATAGGCGGGACTAGGGTACAGGAGCCAATGGGAAAATATGAGGGAGTGGTGAGGAACAAGGTCCAGTGGGAGAGTGGGGAAGGGAGAATTTTCTAAGGAAGGAACAGATAAGGTATAAGGGGGTGAGGAGGCCAACTGGGGAAGTAGAACTGGGATACATTTCCATAACAGAACAGGGCATTCCAGGAGAGGCCTCTTTTGTCACGTTAATCTGGGAAGCATTTCTCCACTTAGGTCACCTTTTCTTCAGGGGATTCTTACAATCCCTGGTGCCATGGGCTCACTGGCCATCACAATCCGCCACATGCTGCTTAAGAGTGCTGGCTGTCATCTGAATCTTGCTATGTTTGATGGGAAGAGCCCATGGCATATTTTACTGGATAGTGGGCTCATTGGCAGGAGCAAGACAGTTTAGCTCCCCTTCCCTTCCTGCTTATCCCTCCAAGAGGCTCTAAGTGCTGGCTGCCATCAAAACATTGCAAACACAACCTTTACTGCAGCTCAGTGCCCAGCAAGCACATATTTGATGTACTGACAGATTTGTCAGCTTTTTCTTACAGGGACATAGCTAAGAATAATGGACTTGGACCTAATTTCTCTGCTGCCAGCTTTATACCTCTATTACTCTCTCAACTTCAGTAGGTCATACGAATGCATAATCAAAGTATCTAATGGGGAAAACTATCCATGTATTGGAAGGGGAATTATGGGCCAGGTTTTTAATAAAATGGAATACTAAAACAAAATGAAAAGTGTGTTCAGAGTATTTTTTGGTAGACATCACTGCACAATTTTTATTTCTTATTATAATAAAATAATCCAAGGGCTCCTATCTCTCTAACAACTTATATGCCTTTTTTTTTTTTTCCTTTTCTTTTCCCCTCGAATTAAAAAACTGTTGCCCTGGTTTTTGCTAAAGCCTTCTGTTTTAATCTTGGAGTCAGAATTCTTTCTCACACAGTTTCATGTAAATAATAGCCAATGTTTACTTAACGGTATTTTCTGGTTTTCATTCCTTTTGTGATAAGAGAGCTTTGATGAGCATCTTTTTTCTCCAGTGGGATTGAGGAGGAAGTGACATGTTCCCCAATCCCTTGTGGAGTTGAGAATTGTGTAAAACATGACATATGTAAATAAAGTGGGCCTTTTCCCTTCTTTCTGCTGAACCTAGCAGGTGTGAGAGCATCTTTATTGTGTTTTCCCAGACACAAAAACCCAAAGAATTCTCTCTATAATCCAAAGCTTTAAATTTTCTACTTGCCGTGAAAATCTTTAACAGCAACTAGTTGCTTTATTTATTTTTATTTTACTAATTTCACTGCCTTAGCCATATGACTCCCTATGAACATACCTCCTTGGTATGTTGTAGGTACAGCTTAAAGATTCTTGTGTACCCCCTCTGAAAATTAAGGAATGTTTGGCTGAGCAGCAATAGGTTTCAGTGTTCTGTAGGTTAATTTGTTTTTGCCTTAAGAGCTCTTGCTCTGAGCAATTAACAGCTGGTGATGTGCTTTAGATTTTCTCCCCATCAACCTGAAAATTGTGGAGCAGGCTAAGAATGCCAAGAGGTGCACCATGAAGTGGTGTCTTTATTATAAACAGAAGTTCATTTGGCTGCTTGTTTTTAGTAAAGTCTCATGCCTGCCTCAATTTCTTACTCTTTTTTCCTATGTCAGGTAAAGAGGCATGGGAGTAGAAGTGGAGGGTATTTCAATAAGCTGGTTTTATTTTTAAAAATTGATTTGAAAAAAGGAATTCTCTACCTCTTAAAAATTCTGCCCAACCTAGCATTTTCTCTGAGTCTTTGTGATTCCCATTTTTTTTGGTCCTGTTGGACTATACACCTTTGAGTTAAGCATTAGCAAACAGCCACATCATGATATCATGGGTTAGATGGCATTTAGCTGAATGCGTTTGGACTTCCATGTTGTTCACAGGGAAAACACCTGAGAATCTTGGTACCTAAGAATTAATTTCTGACTTCTTCCCAGTTCTTTGGAGCTGGGAAATATCTGTGCTTAGATC
Organism: Platysteira castanea; assembly: GCA_013397175.1. NCBI lineage: Eukaryota > Metazoa > Chordata > Aves > Passeriformes > Platysteira > Platysteira castanea. Next base: position 189,994 of record VYXC01000807.1, read on the forward strand.
TACCTGGATGGTTTACAGCACTGCTGTACTGCCCGTGTACTTTACCCTGTGTGAAATAAAAAGTGTGTTTACTGCACCCTTTTTTTAAAAAGATGCTCGCAGGCTGAAGAGCACCAGCCAGCAGTGTAACTAATGTTGGTTTTCTCATTTTGTCTGCAGAGGAAATAGGAGGGCCATTACTGTGGAAAAAGTAAAATAAGTGATTGTGTGACATTGTAGTGCTAAGTGATACGTAGAGAGGATCATCAGTTACTTGACAAAGAAATCTGTTTAATATAGAAAAAGAATACAATGTAATATGACCTCAGCAAAGCTATTTTTCTTCATAACTGTAACTTTAAAAATAATGCTACCTTAATGAAGATAAATCCAAATGTTAAAGTGAGACTCCATGTATTTTTAACTGCATTTTTGTTTGTTTGCTTTTAAACATAAGCAATGAAGAACTTTCAACTCTGCAGAATAAGTGATTAGATAAGAGGTGGGGGACAGCCAACTTATCTTCCTATAAACTCTGAAGCTGAGTTATTAGAATTTTTACTTCCTGTAATCTCGAGTATTTTAACTGTTGTAAATTAAGCAGTAGCCACTTGTTGTTTGCAGTCAGTTTATCTTCTTTTGACTTAATTCCACTAGTTTTTCTTTTGACCTATACCCAGATGCTTGCTGATTGTTGAGGAAATTGAACCTTTTTTCAGTAATAACTACAAAATGAAATCACTGTTGTGGTGAGTTCTTTACTTGCTCATTCTGTGGCCAAGTAGAGCCTGTACTGAATACCTGGAACTGGAATACCAGGAGTGCTTGCAGGCATCTCAGGTACTATTCTGGACCCAGGACACAACTCCATCCATTTCAAATGATGTTCTGATTTATTATTCTGTGGCGGTTTCGAAAGGAAGAACAACTGTCTTATTTATTATTCAAGATCTGGCTGGTGTTGTCTGGCTCAGTATTTTTACATTTGTGATGTACCTGTAAGAACTAGGTAAAAGGCTGCTGTTTCTGGAGAGACAATGCAGATTTCACCAGTTGTGAATTTGCTCTTTAAAGGTAATATTTTTGAACAAAACCCATGACTTTGTGGATATGTTGTTGTTTACAAGTTCTTCAATACAGCTCTGAATTTTCTGGATAGACATATAGGACATGTACATTAGTTCACGTAGAGGCAGAGGTATTTAAAAAGTTACAGGTTTTTTTTCATTTCAGTTAAAAAACCCCCCACAAACCAAAGCAAAATAAGTGTGTTTCTCATGGCAGAGAAGTGATGGCTTATTGTATAAAGTCTGACTTAGCAGCAGTGCCTTTGGTTTTTGTTAATGATCTTGAAGCCTTACAGCAGGTCCCCTAGGTTAAATATGTTGCCTCCTTTTTTGCCTTCTTGTGAGCATATTCCATTTATTTAAGCCTGTGTGTACAAAACTGAATTTCATTTTGCCACCATGTGATGTTCAGTGTTATTTTAGTACAGTTTCCCTGAGACGTTATATGTTGTAATTTGAGTTCAGGGGTTTGCTTTCTCTTTGAATTAGTAAAGAAATCAAACAAACGAAAGGTATCTTTCTGCCCCAGGTCTAGTCCAGGACATTAATGTCATGAATAGAATCACCCTGTGACCAATGGGAAGTGTCTTTAATTGTCTCCTGGACTAGCATGTGAGCATAGGCATATTTCGTGACTTACAGAGAAAAGGAGAAGTATATGTGAATTGTGCTGCAGAGGCTTGTAAAGTCACACAAAAATTTATGGACTTGCTGCATTATTCAAGGTCCATCATTTTATTACAGTTCCAAACAACACATGGGACAACTGATTTATTGTTAGTGTCCTATTTTGCATAATGAATTTTTTCCACAGATAATTTTACTGCATGTGTTTTAGAAGGTACAAGGCAATTCTTTGGGAAATTCTAGTCTAAGCTTATTTTTAAGGAAAGTAGAATTTTCTGCAGAAGTGAAAGGAATCTATTTGTGTCATGGTATACAAGTCATTACTTAATAAATGATTGAAAAGCTCTCATCCTGGGATCTGATACTCTTCTGTTAGTATTTTATTTGACGTAGAGGCTAGGAAGCAAAAATAGAGAAATGCCTTAAGAAGCAATACCATTCCTCTCTGTAGTAGCATTTTTATTATATAATAGATGTTATTTATAAGTGTGCATAGATAGTTGGCTGTGTTTTCCCTCTCCTTTACTTGCTAACTTGCCTGCCCTCCCCACATCATTGTCCCTCCCCCGCCCCTATTCCTAGCCACTCCCTTGGGTTCTCCCCATCTGTTCTGTACCCTAATCCCACCCATGTACTGCCCCTGTGCTCTAAGACCATTAGTCCATGTGCTCTCTCTGCCCTCCTCATCCCCACATAAAACCCAGCCCCATAGCACATGATGCTCTCTCTGCCTGGGGTAATCAGCCTGTGCTGGTCCTCTCTGCCGTGGGGATCCAGCCGGTCACCGCGTGGCTCTCTCTGTCTCTGAGAACCGTGTGAATAAACCTCCTCTGAGGTCCCCATGCAGGGAGCCTCCTCACCTCCTTCATCGCTGCCGTTGTGGAGCTGGCAGCTGCCGGAGCGCCGTGCGGGGCTCTCCGGGAAGGTCTGCGGCGTGCCTACCATCACAGAAACTACAAACCACAACAGATTGTGACTGATAAACATCAAATCACTCTGCAGCAATGAGCTGGTTTTGATTGAACATGAGGGATTAGATTCACCTCATTGTAACACCCAGTGCCAATGACTGGTCTAAGGTCAGACCAGTGTCCGAGGTTGGTGGCTCAAGTTCTCCCTGAAGTTAAAAAACAGGCAGCTACCTTAGATATTGAAAACCAAGTGTTAAACACTTCAAGTCTAAGAGAAGGAACTGCCAGTAGACTAGTTTGGCAATGAAACTGGGCACTGAATCACCTGAGTGGAGAAGCAGAGTGTTCTCATGTCAGCGTGCTATTGCGGATCCTCATCTGCACTGGTTTTGATTGCAACCTCCCAGGTTCCTATGCTGATTAATTCTCTATGTTAGCAATAAATTCCCTCTTGCTGCCTGCTGGGGACTCCAGCCTTTGGAGAGCTATGGCAAACCACAGATTTTAATATTCACTTCCCAAAACACAAAATGAAATATTTAGATATCCACTGAAGCAGTTTCCTTTGTGGTGCAGTGTTGAAATTGATTTGATTTCTCACTTAAGCTCAAAAAAAAATTAACAAAAGCTGAGGCTTATAGATATTTGTGGGTTTGATCCTTAAATTAGGAACTTGAAGCAGTCCATTTGTACTTGCTTCTGCTGTTTCATTACCCATTTCACTGCTTCCACAGTGTGGGTGAAATACTCCTTCACAATGCTGAAACTCACTGTCTTTTCTCAAAGATCCTAATGAAGATAAATTGTTCAGTTAGCAGTTGTTTTCTTTCCAAGAATTCTTCTTAATTCTGCCTTTTGTGGATGGTTCCCACTCCATTAGATATATTTTTCCTTTGAGTGCAGTGCTGCAAAATGAAGCAAATGAGAGCTAGAGGATGTGGCTGCACAGCTTGGTTTGTAGCCTGCCTAAAGGCACCTTTCCATAAGCTGGGTTACCTGAGGCAAACGGCAAGGCTGCAGTCAGCTGTAGGGTGTCTGAATCATTCAGGCTGGAATCCCTTTGTCTGTCACTACTATGAACATGAGTGGTACATCAGCACAGGTAGGAGGGCTTTTCACCCGTAATTTTTGCACAAGGGTATTCTAGAGTCAAAAGTGGTTGATAGCAAGTACAAGGTGCTTGCATATTTTGATGGTGTCCTGAAGTCAGCCTCATCAGACCCCCTTTGAGCTTAGGGTGTGTAAGTGGGAGTGCATTTCTTTCAGATGCAAAAATAAAACACAGTTGACACATGGCTGAGTTTAAATTCTCATTTGTACAGTATTTTTCGAGTGGAAGCAGAAGTTCTGAGTGAATATGAAGCTGGCAGTATGTCTGTGTGATATCTACATGCCAGTGAATTTTGTAACTCATCACATGTTCTGTGGAAAAGTACTTCCTGCTTTCTGCTGCTTCTAAGTCTCCCACCTGGTAATTTCAATTTCTTGAATGATGAGAAGTAGGAAAAAATAACTCCTTGTCCACCTTCTCTGTACTACTCGTGATTTATAGGCAACTCTCAATTTCTCCATTTTTTCCTGCCTGAGAAGTGATGTTCTGTTTACTCTTAGCTCATGCAAACCCATGCCATTCAAAGTGCTGTTTAAGCAACTGTGATAATTAAAAGAAGCAAATTAATCTGACACCTCAGCACAAAGACTTAGAAGCACTGAGAATTTGTGGCTATAGGTGACATGATTGGAAGGCATCTTAAGGCTGAAAATCAAGGCCTTACTGTGGAGATATGGAGAGATCCACAAGGATCTCAAAAAGAGATTAATCTCCGAGCTGGAGGACAGCATCAAGCCATTTGAGAGCCATTCTGAAAATCTCTGCTCCATTCAAATGCTGCAAAATATTTACTGTCTGTGCTGAATATAAGCAACCAGTCTATATAAAATGACCACTCAAAAAACCCCACTGTACAATAACTTGAGAGGTAACTTAGTTTTACCCTCCAAGTATCAAGGACAATGTTGTCCTCATTTCATTCTGGAACAAGTTTCTGGGAGTTTAAGGATTTGAATCCAAAACTCAAGGACTTGGGTGCTACCAATGGACTGTCTATTCCTGTACCCTGGGAACTGAGAATCAGATGAACAGGAATGTTTTTAGGAGCAAAGCTATTCATGCACAAGTCTCAAATTATCTTCAATAGCATGCTCAGCCAAATCCTAAAAGGAATACAAGTACACATTAATTAAGAATTAACATAATTCTGTTCCTCAAGTATGGGGATTATTAAAACATAAACTCAATGAACATACACTTGAGAGGAAGTTGCTAAATATTTTTAAAAGCCTAATTTTCAGTCACCCTTTATTCTGTCATTAAGAGAGAAGAGAGAAGAAAGAAGAGGGCACTTGACTTTCAGAAACTTTCCATTTGCTTCAGATCAAAAAGTTGCTGAGTGTCCTTAACTGCTGATAGGACAAATCAGGAATGATTTAGATTTATGTGGAAAGCAGAGATATGGGATGACATTTTGAAAAGTGCCTGAAAGCCACATTTATGAAGCTGTTCAGCCAACTAAAGGAATGAGAAAATATGCAGAGATTTTCAGGCATATGTGCTGGCCATTAATGCAGTTTTCACAGTTGAATTTTGAAAACATTGACATTCTTAGGCATTGAAATGCTTTTAGAAATCTGACTGTTGTTGTACCACAAATGAGGTTTGCAAAAGTACTTCTTTTGTGGAAGACCCATGTGTCTTGTCACTTCCACCACTGTTTGGAAAACAGGATTTACCCTTTGCTTTGCCACACCAAGTAGTTTAGTACCTGAAGACTCTTCTAAGTGTTGATGAACAGCCCCTCAGTCATGACCTGAGCTCTCACACCACCTCACAATTAACCACACTGGAAGTATCAGTAGTCTACGAAGGCTTTGCATGCCAGAAAACAATGTTCCGCAGGCTTGCTGGTGTGGAAAATGGGAAACGGCACAGCACAATAGGGACTGGTCTCTGTCCAGATACATCTCGCAGAATGAAGAGGGCAAAACTTCCTATTGATTCTCAGCTTCTCATTCAATTTGTGTTTCCTTTTGCCCTGCATGTCTGTTCTTCAGCTGATTTTCTGTGTTCCTTGTGTTTTGCAGAATGCCAAAGCCAGCTACGACTTCAGCAGTAATGATCCCTACCCCTATCCCCGCTATACAGATGACTGGTTTAACAGGTAAATGGATTTTGGGCAACCTGCCCTTCACTTTGGTTTGTGTAATAAATTCTGCATTTTTGTGAAATGTCTGTTTTCTGCTAAATTCAATGGTCACAGAACAGACACTGAAGTCTCACTACTGCTTAAAAATTAGAGGTTACTTACGACTTCATTTTTTTAGGTTTATAGTTCATAAATGAAGTTACTGCTCCAAAAAAGTATATTTTTAGATTGTTTGAATGGGTGATTGTCAGCTGTCCTGGGACAGTCCGGTAATCTAAACCTGTATAAACTGGCTTCCCATCTGCTAGCTAAAAATAAAGGGAGTAAGCTGGAAAGAGGAAAGACTTCTGGAGGAAAAAGTCTTTTCATCCTGTTGTAGCCTAAGAAGTCAGAAAAGCTGCATGGTGTAGAATGACCAGTTTGAAAACAATTAGATCTTATGTTAAGTTCTGAATCACCTTGATTTAAGGACAGTGTACATGGGTAGCATTTTTCTAGCTGCTGGAGAAGTTAAAAGTCCACATACAGGTGAAGCTGTTCTGTTGTTTTACAAATTTGGGATCAACAGTGCAGCTGTGCTTGTTTGTGTTATTTCTCCTGTGATACACAGTGATTGCCCAAGACCCCATTCCTTCTTCAGTATGTTCTGAACTTAGCTCTGAACTTAATCAGTTTTCAGTAAGAGAAGGACTGGTTCTCAAGCAATGGTATAAATAAGGATGGCCCAAAAGAAAAGGCTTAAGATTTTAGGAAGTGTGACTTTAGTTTCCCTAAACTCATTGGCTTTTTTTTTTACATTGGATGGAAACATGGTTCAACAGTTTTTTACAAAATGTGTCATGGGTTCTGTATCTCTCCCGTGGCAGGCTCTAGCTTGGATTTGCAAAAATTACTTCAGGATATTTTCAATGAAATTTCCAAATATCCCTTAGACAAAAGTTGCCAGTAGTGCTGAGGATTTGAAAAGTTTTTAGAGATTTCAGGGCTCAGACTGAGTGTTTATCAGAAGGTATTTCAGGCCTATTTGATGTGGTTTTCATCTCTAACTCAGGATGATTGTATGGTCCCCAATTTTTGGATGTGGTTTTTTATTTTTATTTCTAAAGAAATCAATTGTAGTTCTGTCAGAATGAAACAACAAAGAAGCATCTGTGCTTCCACCTCAGACATGGGCCTCCTGGAATGGATTCAACAGAGTTAGGAGCTGTGATGTCCTTCTTTGTAGTCCTGCAATTTTTCAGCCAAAGCAAGATCTCGATGAGATTTCTGTTTCATTTTGGGAAAGGACTTCTGACACTTTTAAAGTAGTATGATTCCAATTAGTGAATGGAATGTCAGAGAAAGACTAGGGCTCTAATTTGTGAAGGTCTGCTGCCTTTCTTGCTTTATTTATGCAAAGGATCTTTTTAGGAGAAAGATACCACTTAGCTCTGGGGAGGAAGAAAATTAAATTTAGCTGTAGTGTGTAATGGTAGCTCTTGTTTTCAGTATGGAACTTCATAAAATTGTGTTCTGCCAAGTCCCTTTAACACTGATTCTGCTGCTATCAAGTATTTTATAGTGGGGCCCAGTTTGCCATCCTTACCTGTTCTGCCACGTAAACTCTCCCTGGAGGGAGAGTTACCTCCAAAAGTCTCTTGGAATAGACCTCAAGCATTCCAGATGTGGTATGGGTTATGGTCTCTGGTCCCAAGTGCCCCTGGCTAACTTCAGGCACTCAAGTGAAGGATTGAGGGTGAGCAGCACTATTGTCTGTGACCCAGTCTGCAGTAATTGAGAAAAACATGATTCAGGTTTTCACAGAACTGCAATACTTTCTTCTGTTTCTTGGGGGAATGGGGAGTTCAGGTCAGCAACAGGAGGAGGAAAACAATGGAGAAATTACTTTGCAGATTTCCTTTACTGTTCTTTCTTTTCAGAAAAGAATTAAAATCAATACTTAGGAAATATAACATTGTTTGTCAATAAACCTTAGTCATGATGGGATGCCCCATCCCTGGAAGTGTTCAGGGCTAGGCTGGATGGGGCCCTAAGCAGCCTGATCTAGTGGGTGGCATCCCTGCCCATGGCAGGGAGATTGGAGCTGCATGATCTTTAAGGTCCCTTCCAACCCAAACCACTCTATGACACTATGAACCATGAGATTTCTTTTCCAAGACAGGGAATTTTCTGTCTTGCAAGGTAAATCACGGGAGCAACACTTTCAGGGGAGCATCCCTTTCCTGCCTTCACAATTTAAGAAGGCTTTAAGATGCAAGACTCTTAGTTTTATGCAGGTTAAGATGCAAACCAGCACACCATATGCAGCTGTCCAGGAGTAGCTGTGATTGTTTTTCCCTGTGTGTTTCTTTGCTATTCTGTTAATTGAGCTGACGTACTCCTCTATAAGCTCTTGCCATGGCTTCTGACTCCTGAATTCCTGTTACTGGTAGGTAACACCTGTCTGCCTCGGACAGTGTGTCTTTCCCTACATGTAGCTGCACAGGTGCATCTGGATAGGGTGTGATTACATGGAAAATCTATTGAGAGAAACCTGAAATGAAGGCTTCATTTTGCACAGCCAGTGATGTATCTCCCACTGAATTTTATGCATGCAGAAGGATCAGACTCAAAATAGGATAGCATAATATCCTTTTTTCCATAAAGGATTTGTTTCTATGTGAGCAATTCAAGTGATTTGTGGAACAAGAAGCAGAAGACTGATCACCAAGGGGCTTTTGTGAGCTGCCAGCTGCATGTGCAAAGTATTCATTAGACTTCAAGAATAAATAGGAGAGGTTTTTGCATGGAGTATTTCATTAATCACAGCTGCTCTGCTTGTAAGCAGATTCCCCTTCCATTTGGTGCTTTTTAAGACTGCTGGAATCACTTTCGCCTTTCCATCTAACAGCCACTGGTCTACAAAACCATGCAGGGTGGTTTTTTGAAGGGGAGAGTGGTGCCTCAGGCAGGAAATTGCTTTCAGGCAGTTCAGCTGCTGCTACGTGCAGAGGCCCATAGATGGCTTGGCAGCCAAGGGGTTTATTCTCATGTTTACTCACTGTTTGACTGTGTTCAGATCCACAGCTTGGGGACCCAGCAGGAGAGGGTACACTTGGTGCAATGTTGAACAGAGCTGTGTTTGAGCCTGAGGAGCAGTGGGAGCAGTGAAGGAACCTGAATCAAGCCCCGTTCCCAAAACCAGAAGCAGCCCCACAGACCTCAGTGGTCTTTAAGAACCACTTTGGGAACTGACTGATTTTGAACACCCTCTCTTTCTGAACCACATTCAGTACCTGGGCAGGTATCATGTTCTGCAGTGAGGAAGTAGCTGTAGGAATCAGTGATTGCTTGGCCTCCTCTACAACCCTCTGATTTCATGTTGTGAGCATGCAGAAAGCACAACTTGGTCTCTCCACCTCAGAGCACTGAGATTACAAATTTCTGCCATGATCTAAATAACCATGCCTCTGGCTTTTGTATTCTGTATGTTCTCTCACTCAGCTAATGAGTTTGCAGGGCAAAATTTATTTGCTGTCTTGGAAACCTATATTCTTTAAACATAAGAATGTCTTTTACTAATTATGTATCCAAACCAAAGTAGGCGAATGCTTTCCCTTCTGTGAACACTCAAATGCTCAGAAGCTGACAATGTCATGTGAGCAAAAAGGGGATTGTGTTTGCTCCACAAAAGTGTCCATCTGAGCTCTGCATGTTTAATTGCTGCCCAGTGCACACAGCTGAAGTGGTCAAGAAAGGCAGATGGTCCCAGCTACCGAGACTGCAGTTCTGCATAGCCCTCCCCTGCAGACAGCTGAAGATAGGATGGATGGGTCCTGTCCTTTGCTGCCTGCAGAAGCATTTCAAAGCAGATGAAAAGGAGCCTCAATAAAAATCTGTGCCACCTCTGACACTTTCAAAAATATGTCAATAGAGAGGCACGCACAGTACCATTGGCAGTGGATTTTAGAAACAGAATTGTTTTCAAAGACGAAGCAGAGTGAAATTTTCATAGCTAGTATAGATATTTTTTAAAATACAGTATGCAAAACTGTTTTTTAACTAAACCCACTTCTCCCACCTTAACTTTTTATGCATGTTCCTGTAAAATGTATTCACTTACATAAAGTTTATGGAAGACTTGCTGTACTTGCTGATATATGGTTTACCTTTGAAGTAGCTTGTTCACACATGAAAATACTTTTAATTGTATTCTATCCCCTTTTTTAAATATTGAAATAGAGAAGAGATGAACACTGTAGAGAAAGACTGTGATTTGTGCCTGTGACATGAGTCACCTTATAAAAGCCACAAAGGGTTTATCAATGATACATGAACAGCAAATAGGGCTGAGTTGGAAAAGTCTGCTATTTGCCATTAATAATTCAACCAAATGCATTTCCACTAACTCATAAGTGATTTTTTTTTTTTCTCTCTAGTCAGCGACATGATATTGAAACTCTGAGCTGCTGGAATAGGCCTGTTGGCAGTCCCCATTGTGTGGGCCACTGCTCTGGAGAGGCCAGGACAGGGAGAGGACCTTCTGGTGAAACTTTTTTGTCAGGAAGGTCATAATACAGTTTTTCTCACTGTAATCTGACAGCACCACTGATTTTTTGCACCCCAGCATTAGTCAAGGCAATTTTGAACGAAGCCATTTATTCTAATCTGTGGCTTGTAGTTGGCCCATAGGTGACTGGATAATGAATGCCTAGTGCTATGCATCAGTGCTAGTGCTAGCATTGATAGCACCTAGCAATGAATGTTGTGTTTCTGTTATGCTTCCTTGAGCAAGAACATGAGGGAAAATCTGTTTGATTGTTGATAGCAATTTCTGTAGCAGCTGAATAAGAAACCTGTATTGCTGTCCTCTCTGCCGCCTTTATAAAAGGAAGCGGGTGAGATCTTCAGTCATCTTCCTTTATGGAACTGCCTTTAAAAATATATTCTCCCAAGTAGAGCAGGAAAAAGTACGTGTTGCTTCTTACCTTTTTATTAATGTTACACTGATCTTTACCAGACGTCTGTAAAGAGAAAGAGAGAGGAAAAGGTGATTGAAACAGTTCTGCTGCCTCCCAGGGTGGTCCATCTGATACTCAGGATAACTATAATACAGCATTTTTAATTGCATGAATCCTTAGCATGCTGTAGGATCAACGCTAGTTTCAATGCAGAGTGGATTGATGTGACCAGTAGGGTGGATTCATATATTGATTCAACATCTTAAACTGAAAAAACCCCTGACAACAGCACAGGTTTCAGTAGTTTCCCTGCTGCTATGCTATTTTTAAAAAACTGGGTTATGTTGCCTGTATGCCTCTTCTCTTGAGTTTAATTTCTATGATGAATTAGGAGAAAGGAAAATGCAATCTCCCTTCCTGCAGGAGCCACTGCCAGTTAAAGGGTCTCTGTTAAGAGCTGCAAAGCACTTCAGAGACCCCAGGTATTATCGAAATACCATGTGTTGGCCCAAACCTGGACCTCTGTGTCAGACCAGAGACCTTTCCCACTTGAGCAAAAAGCAGTAGCTCTGTGAGCTGGAGCACTTTGACAGCTCTTTTGGGAATTAGGCACTGGATGAGAGGGATGCACATGCCCTTAAGCCCCACAGCTTTGGGCCTTGCCAGCCCCACTGCAGCTCTGCTTCTGAGGAGTGCAGTGACCATTGTGGCTCCCTTCTGCTACTCCAGCTTGGTATTGCACTCACCTCTTCCTGTAGCATTTCTTTTATGGGCAGGGAAATGCTCTTTGCACATGTTCACACAGCAAAAAGGCAACCAGACTTTGTTCTATAAGGTTCAAAGTAATGAGTGTCACACTGTCAAGCCACAAAAATAAAGGAATTAATATTGATCTTATATTTACACTGTTCTGTCAGGGGCTGTTTCTACTGACTAAGAGTTGGTAACGAGGCATAACCTATCTCACAAAGTAAAGAGATAACTTTACAAATAAATGCGGTGTAAGGATACATGTTAACCTCAGGAGCAATCATCACTCATCCTGCAGAGGGGAAACTGGATATCGCATGCTTCAGGAAGGAATGAACTCATCCCAGTATCCAGCACTCAACAGTTTGCCATGGAATGGTTTTCCTCTGCAGCACTGGGAGCTGACTGAAGCAAAACAAGCTCACAGTGATCCAGCTCAGCTCAGCACGTGCATTAGCTGGGGTTCATCTGGTCTCTCTGCCTTCCTTTTCACAGCCACGGGACAAGGTGTGCAGGAGAGGTGTCTGCTGCTGCCAACAACAACATCTGCGGCGTGGGAGTTGCGTACAACTCCAAAGTGGCAGGTATGGTAGCAATCCAAGGTGTAAATGGTTCACTGTGCTTCAGGCAGAGCTTCTGCAGAGACAGGGAGTGTTGCCCAGGACAGAGCCGCAGATTGATACCAGACCGTTTATTTATTACTTCTCACAGTACCTGGAGAGAGGAATTTCTCAATGGCTTTGCTTTTTCAATAAAGGGCCTTATATAGGCTCTTTAATAACAGTGCAAAAGAGCAGCTCTGCTCCTTCATATACCAGCTCCTGTTTGTATACTGATTTTCAATGCTTTTTCACTGCGTAGCTGCAAAATAATTTGTGGCAAATCTCATTTTGCAGGAGGTAAAGTATAAATTCCTGCTGCACTTAGAAACTATTTGAAAAGGCAAATCTCATGCTGCTCTTACTCTCTAGGCTCTTACAGGGCAGGACCTGCTGTGCTCTAAATCTCTGTGGTCATAGGTTTCCTCTGTTTTAACAGTGATGTGAAGTGATAGGAGCAGGTGCAGAGAATGAAACAGGCGGTACCTAGCACCCAGCATCCACGCCTTGGATGTATTGGGTATTTTTACTTCTAACAAGCTTTTCTCTGCACAGATGTACTGAATACAGTGCTTGGAGTGAGTTAGGCTCTCAACACCATGTGTCAGTTTAGTTGAATTGGAAGAAGTCCAGTTTTCCCACTCTTAAGACTGTTCCAAGATGAGAACTGAGGCACAGCAGGCAGAGATAGATGCTTATAGATGCTCACTTTACTTTCCCTGATCCGCACCAGAACATCAGCATGGATGTACACATTTCTTCCTGGAGATGGTCCACAGTGTGTGTGCAGGGCGAGCTCTGCTCTGCTCTGCTTGGCCTGTGCCTGTTTCACTGTAGTGTCAGGAGAATCTGGGGAAGGCTACATTTCACCTGTCACCTACATGACTGAAAGCCAAATCTCCACCAGAGGAGGGCACCAAGCAATGTTTGCTAAGCTGTTATCCAAAAAATATCACTGAGAGTTATAAACTAGCTCGGCAGATCTAATGACTGTCTCCTTTTTTCAGTAAGGGTAACGTCTTCTTCAGGGGTGGGACATTTCACAAAATTTACATTGTAGTAAGAGTTACTCTTAGAGGAATCTGAATTGAAACATGGGATTTTGGCTGGGCCATGTCCATATTGTTCATACAACCCTACAACTTCAAGCTGGTTGCTTAAAAATCAAGAGGTGTGAAGACTTTTTCTGATGACCAACAGCCTACAAATAATCTTCTGTGTCTACTTAGTAGTAAAATCCCCTCAAATTTTTGGAAGTGCCAGCCAGCCTTCCCTGTGTGAGGACAATGTGCATTGGCAACACAGGTGTGTGGTCCATGGGCACTGGAAGTCCCTGAAAGTTAAGAGTCTGCTGCTGTCATGACTTGGAGTCCATGTTTGCAGAATGAACTGGAAGTTGGTTGCCAAGGATCTGGGGCATCATTTGTTTTTTCTCTTGTACCTCTTTTTTTCCCTGAAGACGTTTTGGCTCCTCGTGTTGTTCCCCCACGTTTCTCAGGGTCAATAATTAATTTTGTGGTTGTTCTGGGTTAGGTTTCTTAGGGAACTTCTTCCCATTTGTTGTCAGGGAGATGGCAAATGGACAGTGATTCAGAGATAAAAAGGGTAGCCAAGTGCCTTAGCATGCCATTTAAATGGTTCAGAGAAGGGAGGAATGGGGGTTTTGGCAGTTTCTAGCTGGGGGTAGATAGTCCTTGCCCAGCTTGGAAGGGAGATGGTTGTGGTTTTGGGTGCTGGACTGCTGCATCTCAGAGGGCTTGGCGCTGCTGCAGAATTCTCCTTGCTACTCGCTGGTGAGCCCGCTGCTTGCAGGAGCTGCCAGCTGTCTGGGGAGTTCTCAGCACCTGAAATTGACGAGATGGACAAACGAGGCAAGAACCCTCAAAAAGGGTAACTCGTTTATTTTAAACAAACAAGGGACGTGGCTTCTGGGTAAGCCTTCCACGAACTTGACAAGCCGGACACAATATCATAAAAAAAAGGACATGCACGCACACGGGCGTCCCTTAGAACTGGTGTTCGCCAAGAAGCCCAGAGAAAAGTGACTTTCGCATTTTAAAGTCTCTATTAGTCCCTGAGTGGTCCATTCGAAACCGGTTTTCAATCCGGCGACTGATTGGTCACTTTCCTGGGCTTTGATTGGTCCTTATCCAAGAGTCATTCCTGACCAATCNGGGTGCTGGACTGCTGCATCTCAGAGGGCTTGGCGCTGCTGCAGAATTCTCCTTGCTACTCGCTGGTGAGCCCGCTGCTTGCAGGAGCTGCCAGCTGTCTGGGGAGTTCTCAGCACCTGAAATTGACGAGATGGACAAACGAGGCAAGAACCCTCAAAAAGGGTAACTCGTTTATTTTAAACAAACAAGGGACGTGGCTTCAGGGTAAGCCTTCCACGAACTTGACAAGCCGGACACAATATCATAAAAAAAAGGACATGCACGCACACGGGCGTCCCTTAGAACTGGTGTTCGCCAAGAAGCCCAGAGAAAAGTGACTTTCGCATTTTAAAGTCTCTATTAGTCCCTGAGTGGTCCATTCGAAACCGGTTTTCAATCCGGCGACTGATTGGTCACTTTCCTGGGCTTTGATTGGTCCTTATCCAAGAGTCATTCCTGACCAATCATTTCGGGATACCTCATGGCATTGGTTGGTTCAGAGTCCAATCAGGGTTTACTTCATCCAATGATGTCAGGCTTCTAGATTGTTCCTGCTATTAATGATACAGAGTCCTCATAGTGCCGCCATCTACTGGTCAAATCCATGTACTGCTTCCCGGGTACCCATCCACTTACAAACATATAACTTACAACTATGGCTTGCAGTAACTTACAATAACTTACAATAACTTAACCCGAATAGCAATAACCCAATAACTTACACAATTTATTTAATAAAAGCCTCAACAAACCCCAACAATTCATTAACCACCTGCCACCCTCCTTGTATCCGCCTTACGAAAGCCCACCCTCTATAACGCACCTGCCCTCTCCAGGAGAGATCCTCACCATCTGCGGCTGTTTCAGGGGAAACCGGGCCCCCCACCTCCTCCTTTTCTCTGGAGAGAGGGTCCACGCTGCTGGTTTGACTGGAACCTTGGCGGCTGCCATTGCCAGGATACCGTACCATGCACGTCAACGCCGGGGAAACCAAACCCCCACCTCTCTCTCTTCCCGGGGCCGCCATTGACCCCCGGGCGGCTCGAGGCTCCTGTGGGAGCGCCCCCTGGAGCGGCGGGGGAGGCACTGCAGCCCTCTGCCCCCACCGGGCCAACAGCGCCCCCTGCCGACTGTGGTCATAGCCACACGAAAAGGGGAAATGGCTTAAATAAGGGTGGGAAAAGTCTGTAGGTGGGTTTTCTTGTCTGTCTGTCTTGTTGCACGTATATATTCTAGTAAAGAACGCTATTCCTTTTCCCATAATTTTTGCCTGGAAGCCCCATGATTTCGAAGTTATAGTAATTTGGAGGGAGGGGGTCATCTTTCCGTTCCAGGAAGGATTCCTGCCCTCCCTGGCAGACATCTGTCTTTTCAACCAGGGCAATGGTTTCTGGGCAGATCTGCATTTTATAAGTATGGGAAGCAATGTCTTACCCTTTGAGTTTGACTTCATCATTTCTAGCTTGAGTTAGCCCATCAAGAACACCCAGTTCCAGTCTGATTTCTATTTGAAATTTATACCACCTTTTTTCTAGCCTTATATTTGACACACTGGTTTTCTGTTGAATATAGTAAAGCTACTGGCTTTTAAATCAGGATCCTTATTGCCATTCACACTGTTTGGCACTGTGCTAATGATTTCTGCCCCATCTGTGTCCTAAACTATTGGGAAAAACTGAACTTCAACTCAGAGCCGCAAATTAAACTTGGAATGAATCCCTGGTTACTCAGGTCTCATCCAGAGGCCAAGTAACAAGTTGGCTGTCGGTGAAATTGTCCTGTGTGTGGGGCATGATGAATGTGAGGGCTTGCACTGCTGTCTGTTGCATTCTGGCTTGCTTAGAATCAACACTTTGAGGTTTTATGAAGTTGACATGTCCTAAGATTGCATCATTTAAACTCTTAATTTCTACTGCAGTATGAGTTAAAGGAAGCAGGTTTTAGTTTGCTTTTTTCCTCCACATGCTGGCCATATTTTGCTATTACATCTGCATGTTGACAGAATGATATTTTTCCAGGAAATTGCTGTGTAGTGTATTTCCCTCCTCTGATTAAATTCTGGAGTTGCACCAAAAGAAATAGAAAAATTACTTGAAAAGCTAATAACATGTGAATACAAAACTGAATATAAGTTAGATGAGGAAGGGCCTTTACTCTTTTCCCTAGCTTACAAAATATTATTTTAAATGCCATTATATTATTTAAACACTGAATTTCTGAGATTGCTGAATTCTGGTATTTTTAAAGCTTTAAAGAGTAAATGGAAAATATGGTGTAGTTAGAAAAGTAGCAGTAAAGTTCTTTGTTTTTCTGGGCCATGCTGCCTTGGTGACTGGACGTTTAATACTGGCATCCTGCTGGGTAAGCACATGTTGGTGAAATGGGAATGTTAAGTGCAGAATAACTGAATGGGTGAAACTGCCAGTTACTTCAAATACCTGTAACCGGGGGCCTTCTGCAGATGCTGAGATTGCATTTTGTGTTGGATAATGCATATTTCATGTTTATGTTGGTTGAAACGACAGGTATTCGAATGCTTGACCAGCCGTTTATGACAGACATTATTGAGGCTTCGTCCATCAGTCATATGCCTCAAGTCATAGATATCTATAGTGCCAGCTGGGGACCAACTGACAATGGGAAGACCGTGGATGGACCTAGAGAGCTAACGCTGCAAGCAATGGCAGATGGTGTGAATAAGGTAACAGTCTTAATAATCTGGGTTCTGGGGCAGAATGGTGTGTACATGCTTGTACTGAAACCAGTGACTTGGAAACACAATGCAGGTGTACAAATTATCCAACTTTCAGCGTATTTCAAGCTTCTTTGATGTTCACTCTGCAATATTTTGGTATTGCTTTTATTGTATAGTCTCAGCATATTGTGTTTAACTCTAGTCAGCTTATATATACTTCTCATAGGCCATCGCAATCAAAATGGAAGAGCCTGATCCTCTAAATATTCCCCAGGTTGAAACATGCCAGCTGAGTTACTGACACTGCATTGTCTATTTTGGTGTGTTACTGATTTAATTATTGTTTGGGATTTGGAGTGTCTCTCAGGTCACTCACGTATGGTCATTATTAAAGCTGTGATTGAACTGCAACGGTTCAGATGTCCATGGACTAATATCATCCAGGAGCCTCCTTTTTTATTCCCACATTTCCACTTCCTTCTAGGAGTATTCTGTGGTCATTGTAAAGACACCCTATCATCCTGTAATCTGTTTAACCTGTACACTATAAGAAGGTTGGGAGAAATATGTGTGCCACAACTCAAAGAGAAAATAAATTAGCCCAAACAAACCAACCTTGCACTGCTTTGTCTCCAGCTCTTCAGTGTCACACAGCCAAGACAACCATGGCTGCCCCTGGTGCTGTAGGTGATGCCTTGTCTGGCTACCTAGAAACTGAGACTAGACAGGAGTAAGGGAATAAAGGTGGGTATTTATCTGAAAGGCCTTCAAAGGTACACCCTGGGGAGCCAGAGGCTGCTTCCAAAATGGACCCCAAGATGGACGACGAGTCATGAGTTCTTCACACTTTTACAGGTTTGATCCATTTACATATCAGCATAAATTCACCAATTAAAACTTTAGCTAATGATGTAATTTCTTCCATTTCTCCACCTCTCTCATGGCTATAGTGTACACCTTTAGGCCTAGGACAGCCCGAGTGTCCTTCAATAGCAAGCTCAGAGTAGCTTTGTTGTGTCTATCTGGCCTAAGAGAGCAGCTAACAAGCTGCAAGGAACTTTAGAGTTACACACTAGGTGATACATAATTTGAAAAATATAAAAGGTAAAACCTAAGGCATCATAGGGAATGAGCCTCCTCCCCTTGGCCGATTATAGATGGGTTTCTCTAATGACAAGATCTGAAATTACGCAGAACATCTGGGATGGTTTTGTGTGGGAGCTCCACAATTACTCACTTTTCCATCCAAATTATTTCTTCCTTTTACTTGTGCCAAATTCTCTCACTCTTCATCACCAGCTCACTGTAAGCAGCACATTCAGTTTACCATGTTTTGTGACATGATAATTAAATCTACTGCTGTGATAAGTAGTGAAGCATCTAAAGCTTTCTCAAATGCTGAGCCTCAGATGTTTTGCCTGTAACAGAGGGATTATAGTCATCTTCATGCTTCCACCCATAAAATTGGCAATGTACTGCAATAACACTGGAAGACTTGTCACAAATTCCTTCTGAGTCTGCTCAGTTTTGTAGTATAAACTGTACAAATGTCTGATGAGTTCAGAGTCCCTCTGAAGTCACCTTACACGGGCTGTTATTCTACTTGTGATTTTAATTTATCTAGTGTTTCCGTAAAGATCCCCTTAAACACTTTGGTCTTGAAGAGAATCTTTCTTAGATGTGTGACAGTTTTAGCAGCACCCTGATGTGTTATAGTTACTCGATCTCTCTTCCACTGATGTTGGTTGTAGCAGATACAAACTCTGAACACAGAAAAGTTTCCATGTAATTTTTGTGTTGTCCTCCTCCAATGGAGAACTTGTCTAAAACTAGCAAAAAAGGTAGAAGAATGAAAACTGAAATACAGGTATTTTACGCTTCAAGATGAGCAGATTTTAAATCATAATCATGGGGATTTTTTGCAATTTGGTATATAAAATACCTTTGGATTAACTTGCTGTCCTATTGCCCTATGCTTTAATTTGTGGAGTTACACTGGAATTAACCTTCTCTTTGAATGTTAAATGTCGGCATAGGGATTTTTCTTTTCTGTTTCATTGCTAGGTTGGAGTCCCATACTCAGAGTGTTGGGCATACTACTTTTTTAATACCTTGCCCTCTGGAGTGTTTGTGGTTCTCTTCAAGAAATAATTTGCAGAAGGGGCCCTGAGATCACTTGGGTTGAAGGCTCAGGAAAGTGAGAGAACAGTGACAGTAAGCTGTGCTCTGGCAAGGGTTACGCTCATACCTCATCAGGAGACGTAAAATTAACAGGAGAGTCTGCATTAGTAAACCAGTTCTGTCGGCCTTTGCAGAATTAGGAGGAATGATACTGGATTCTACCCAAAAAAATATATTATTTTCCAGGGGCAAATACACCCAATCTTGTAGTGGTAGTATGCCAGCTATCTCCTGGCAATATGTGCACAGAAGATGAGACAGTTGCACCCCAAATAACTTGCTTTGTGTTGTGATCATAGCTTTATCTACCCTTCTTTTGCTCATTACGTTTCCTAATAGAATGATTTTTTAGATATGGGTTGTTCTGATCTGATCTTTTTGGAGAGCCAGATTTTCTAGAGATATTTCAAGCTGTCAATGGATGCTAGGTGTTTTCCATGGTGCTCTGAAAAACCCACTACAGAGTTGTCTGCATGTAAAGGAAGACGAACATGCCTTTGATATAATACCCTTTTACCTAGTTTAGGTCTATAATATATGCATCCAATTCTCTATTGGCTGTAAAAATGTAAATCTAGTTTATGATTATTTTTCAGTATAACCCCCCTGTCTTATTAAAAAGTGTCTTTGGTAAACTGAGAGACAAGTAAATGTAGGAATTCCTTTTATCAGCCTAGAGCTCATTCTCACCAGAGTTATGGTTCATGAATTAATGATGAAGCTGAAATACTGGTGGGAAGGAAGCAACATGCTGAGAATAAAAATATGTTCTTAAACTAAAAGCAGTACTTCTAAATGTCCTGGAAGGCAACATAAGATCTCTTGCATGGAGCAGGATTAATATTCTTGCTTCTAATGCAATAAAATAAAAATAACTAAGTGGGAGTGAGACAGAATTCTTATAGGGAATATGCATTTAATTGAGTTGACAAACACAGGAAACATTTGTCTTGCTGCCACCACACTTGGGAGCCCAGCTCAAGGAGGACCTCACCACTAAATGTTTCATCCCTCCTGCAATCTCCATTCCACTGTCTTGTCCTTCAGAATTCCTCCTTCCAGAGCTACTGAGATGTGTGGGTAACTAGTCATCTGATAATGACAATATTACAAAAACTGCAGAAACTGTGAAACTTCATGTTTATATGTCTATTTTTATGTCTTGAAGCCACCCAGCTATAACCAGGTGGGCTAAGGCAAACATGTCTTCTATTTCTGATATATATTCTTCTAGCTGAAGATGTCCCTGCTCATTGCAGAGGAGTTGGACTAGCTGGCCTTTAAAAGGTCTCTTCCAACCCAGACTATTCTCTGATTCTATTTTCCTGCCTTTCCTCTTCCATTATCCATTCTTGGCATGTGTTAAACTCATTCTTGCCCTCTGTCTTAATCCTACCTTCATTTTGGTGTGCTCTTCACTTGGAAGGTAAATAGCATGAATAGAGGCAGCACTAAAATAGCATAATTAAGGACAACACAATCTGCCATCACACTGGCAACTCCTTTATGGGCTCTTTTACTAACAGTATATCAGAGGCTGAACACAAAAGAGGTGGTGTGTGCGTGAACTGGGTGTCAGCATAACCCATGTAATCAGTAGTTATTGGGAAAGGTACTCAAGCTACTTTTTGTTACTAAGACACAATCCCACTAATTTTTTAAATGTGATCTGGCTAGGCTGTGTTATCTCATGGCTTTAGTTCAGGGACAGTGGTCAGCAGCGTGACTGGGTCACTGAGTAATGGTAGTTGCACTACAAAGATAAATGAGCTCACAGTTGAATTAGCAAGAATTTGGGAATAGGGATTGAAAAGAGTTTCATACACAAAAAGGTCCACAAGTATTTGGCAATTACCAGCATTGGCCTGAAACAAGTGAACACGCTTCCTTAACGCAACTTTCAGCTGCTAGAAAAGACATATTTGGGATGTAATTGGAGAGGACCTTTAAAAATTTGTAGTTTTTAAAGATTAGGTTGACACTTGTGTGTATACAGTACTTGCCTAAGGAGGGGACCTTGCATTCATTGTATGGGTAGTATTCATTGTGTGTATAGTAGGACAAAGCAATGCTGTGTGATTTACACATCCCTTGTCTGAGCAGTGCTTACCCACTTTGGGGGCTAGAAAGCTTGAAGAGGGAGGTAGAGATGGTAGGTGGAAATCCTGTGACAACACATCTCTCTTAACTAGAGACTCTTTGTTGTCTAGTATCTTGCATCCAGAATTGCATCAGCCATCATCTTAACCTGGAAAAGACAACTTAGGGCAAGAACTAATTCCACTCATATTTTATGGTAGATCCTGTCTTCAGTGTAATGTCCAGTTAACATTTCTTATTTGCCATTTCTTGAGTCCAGTTCTTTCCAGCTTCAGTTATTGGAATTTAAGTCAATAAAAAGAAGTAATCAACTAAACTGGTCTCTATCTATTGCATTTTTATGATGTAGGCTTTTATATTAGGAGGTTGTGAGGGTTGCTCATGGACTGAATTACTTCCTTGAGACTTCACCGGCTCAGCCAGAATATATAAGACATGATGCATTCGCGCTTGTGCTGGTGAAAACATTATTGCTTTCCTAATGTATTTCTACCTAAGAAAATAATGTCCAAGTGCAAATTACCAGAGGAGCAGTATTAAGAATTTATAGTCACATCATGGCTTTGTAACTGGGCTCACCAATGAAGGAAGAAAGGACAATGTAAAAACACAGAATGAAATATTTCTCATTTGCCTCTCTCCAAGTACACAGAAATTGTGTTATTATTCTTTGAAAATAGCATTTTAATGAAGTATATACAGTTAGATACCTCTAACATAATTTTATTTGTTCAACAGCTAAGTGAGGACAGGGAAGTTTATGATATGGCAACCATCTGATTACTCCATTTTTGAGGAAGCCCAACAAGCTTCTTTATAACTTGTGAGCCCTTTACTATCATATTGCCATTGTGTCTGAAATATGCATTATGATTCCATGCCTTATCTTACTCATGTAAGATAAAATCAAATCTTATTAAAACTCCATACATGTATCTGCTTGGAATTCTGAACGCTGGTCATCTGACAGGGATGTTTTCTAAGGAGGCAAGACAATAATGTAGCCTGAAAATGTTGATTTTGTTGTCTCACTGTGCCCTCAGGAGTGTTTTTTGCATAATTTCTGTGCCACATCTTGGCAGATACATGGTTTAGCTTCCCAGCAAGGCTAATGCTGCAGGCTGGGAACCTTTGCACAGTGCTTCCAGGGGCACAGGTGAAGCTATAAGGCCACAGTTCATCACACCACTTGGGAATGCTGGGAAGGGAAACCAGCATTGTCACTGGTAAAGAGTAAATTGGATGTTTAGAGTCTTCCTCAGTGATAATCTAGCTCAGAGATAATGAGAAGAGGATGAGATTGATTTTTTTGCAACTAGTATCGATACTAGAATTAGGCCTGTAGAATTGTTACATGATCAGTTGTGGTACACAGCCCAGCATCCAGCAAAAAAGGAATTGCTAATTGAAAGGTTTTGCCTCAGCATTTTCAAAGTTCCCTCCTCATTTCCCTGCTAGACTGAACCCTAGCTGAAACCCAATGCTGCCTCTCTTCACCAAAAGTATAATTTTACATTCATTTCTCTTGGCTAAGAGAAGTCCATCCAATTTCAACAGCAATTTAGATGTAGAAAATGGCTCAAGCATTATTTTTAGCCAGAGGAGGTATTAACAGTTAGGCTATTAATTGTGGGCTGGTGGATGTGAGTTCAGTACTCTTCCGCAACCAATTCTAAAATAAGTTACAGAAAGCCTTTTGTTAGGGAATTATAGGGCTTAGGTGTTGTGAGACTCTCATATTCAGCAGCCTTTTGGATCTGGTGGTTACTACCTGACCCAAATAGTTTCAGAAATCTGCTAGAACAAACTGGACAGGCGGTTATTAAAGACAGCAACATGTGAAAGGGACACAGACAGGAGAAGCATGACTGAAATGTGTTCCAAGTGACAATTATCCTTTGCACAGTAGCCAAGTGTTGAACTGAATTCTTGCTCCTGCCAAAACAGCCTTTTCTCTTCCACTATTGAATACCAGAAGGTTGGACAGGCCAGCAGGGAAGGGACAGGGCCTTCATCAGTGGTGAATTTGAGAGGATAACCCAGCTGCTGTTTCTTCTGAGCTGAACTCCATGACTTATGGCTGTGCTGGGCTTTTCCAGAGTTACAGTTCAGCATCTCCAGGCTTTTGGAAGGAACTGGATGTAGATGTACAAAGGCTTTCAGCTCAAACAAGGCAGCTGTCCCCCTGAACCTGTGCGGTGGCAAACGTTGGCAATCCAGATATGTTTCCTGCTTAAACTTTGGTATCTCTGAGGTTAAATAAAGATTGCTTGGCTGGCTGTCAGAAATGTTTCTGCCTAGATTTTGCTTCAGGTTTTAACAGTGCCCAAGTCATCAGTATAGGAAAGGAGCAAAGGGATCCAGGAAGTCACAGACTACCAGATTGCTCTAGGCAAATCATCCTGGCAGCTGGAGGAGCCAGGAGGGCGAGGGATGTCAGGAATGCAGGAACATGCAGGCAGGCTCCAGAAAACCTTGGCAGTACAAAAAATAGGCAGCAGTTCAGGGATGCCAAGGCCTTGCTGCCTCCAGCTGGCTTATACTGCATAGCCAGATTGCTGGTGAACAGGAAGGTTGGGGAGACCAAGACAGAGCAAGGTCTCTGTGTAATCTCGTGGAGGGAGGTCTTGGGAGCCCAGTATGATGCTCCCCACCAGCTCATGACAGCAGAAAAATGGTCCCATAGCTCTTCCAGTCTGTCCTTGCCTTGGCGCGTCCCAGCCTGGGAATACAATGGTGATTTCATTTTACCTGCATGGGCTGCAAACTATACTTTCTGCAATAATTAGCAGTCATTACTGAAGGATGCAGGTTTTCATTGCAAAACATGGAAGAATTTTAAAATAATTCCGTCATGAAGAGAAAGGAATCCTCCTTTCAGACGAAAATGCAGTCAAAATTAATAGAGGCCAGAAGCTGTGTCCTATTCATAAGTCAGTAAGACCCCTGAAAAAGATGAGAAGAAGCTGTAGAATTTTTTGGTTTTCTTGGAAAACCGTTTTATCTCCTGCTATAGCACAAATTGCTATTAAATTACATAGAAGGTGCTGAAACACCCCTGCTTTCCTAGGAGGAAGAATTACAAACTAGCTATCATGTGTCAAGCAGAAAGAAAGATGCTTATAAAATAATGTGTGCTTTGAATTTGTTACAGAAAGCAATTTTAGTTCTACAATTTTTTCCCATTTTTTTCCCAATATGCTCCCTCTTAATTTGCTTTCATAGGAATGAAACAGTCCATAAACATCAGCAAACCGTTTGGCTATCCTTATCCTGAAATACCTTTTCTCTACACCTAAACCTCTTCACCTTCAGGTGCTGCTTTTTTTTCTTCCTACCCCACTCCTACCTGCCTCCTGGTGTCCTGATTCTGTCCTTCCCTGGTACTTTGCTTTTCAGGGCAGGAGCCTGTTCTTTGTTTTGAATTTGTATTGGTTGGAAGCTGTTATTCCTGATCCACAACTGAAGCATTAGCCTACGTCCATATGCAAAACATGCTCTGAAGACTGTGACGTTCCTTCCATCCATCATCAGCCAGAGGCTGTGTGGCAATGGGAGAGCTGGAGGAGCCACTGCAGAGGCCATGCTGTGTTAGAGGCCTGACTGTTACTCATATGGGAGCTTGCCAGCCTTGATGAGAAAAGTCAGGGAAGCTGGAGCAGATTTATTTGTCAAATACACCCGTTTTTCTCTGGAAAGTGTGATCCAGTAATCAAACTTCAGGAAACACTGGCTCAGATACTAGCGCAGCACGCATGATGAATGAAGGCTATTACAAGGGGGGGAAAAATAGTTTGAGATATGCCCGAAGTTACGTAAAGTGAGAAAGGCTGAAGTCTTCTGCCAGCTCACTTTTGCAAGGTAGTTGACTAAAAACATCTCTCTGGGATTGTGCACTTGTGGAAGATGAGAAAAGGGGTAAGAATATTTTTCAGGGATATTTTTTTCCTTGTAATGCAGCTTCTTACTAAGTGCACTGGAAATCGAAAACCTGCTGTTTTCTCAAAGAGAGCTTCTCAGGAACTGTCTGTGAATTACTAAACATATAGCCTTGCCCAAAATTTAATTCTGGTTTAACCTGAATTGAGAACTGTGCCTCTCTTGGGCTGGTACTAAATGCACCAAGATCCATTTTCAGCTCTGAGTGAGATACATCTTCAGATGGTTCAGAAGGGCAAATGCCAGGCTGTGCATCACTTTTGGAGGAAATGAGCAGGTTTCTACAGGATTCTGTAGGAAAGATACTCTTTAAAGTGTATCTTACAATCGTGCTGGTGGTGTCTTCTTCCTGACTCTTCCTTCAGGCTCCCTCTGGTGTTTATAGTGTATGTTACTATTGCCTTCTCCAGTCCTGTTCTTGGTCCAAATGTACAGCAGCTTGAGTCACACCAGTAACATCTTTTAGGTTCACACAAGGTTGAGATGCAAATAGGAGCTTTCAGGTAGCTTTAAATATGATGCTTAGTTAACCCAAGTGAGTTTTGTTTTTTTTTTCAAACAGTCCCACTGTGGGGTCTGGCTGCGGGACATGTAAGCAGCAAGTCCTGAGCATCATTGCAAATAATGCAGTTGGGCTACTATCAGTTTATTCCACCAGTGTTTGCTCCTCTTTCCAGTCCTGGCTGGGAAAAAAGGCAATTGAAATTAGAGTATTAAGAGATATAGGTGTTAACATTAAGACCCACTTGTGGATGTGACTCCCATGAAAGTGATATCCTGAGGCCATTCTCAAGCTACAATAATTGCAAGCATAAAACCCATCCCAGAGTTTCGGTTCCTCTGTGAATTCCTCTTACTTCACACCAGCAATCTGTTACATGGGTTTTCTGCCATTCTGCCACAAATCCCATCCGTGGGGTAAAATACTTGGCAGCATGGAACAGTCTGGCTGAGCAAGGTTAAGTCTTTTTCTCTGTGCTGGACACTGCAGAGGTTAACTTCTTGTTAGCACTTCAGTGAATTTATCATGTGAAATTGAAGTGTTTCCTCTCCCTTTCAAATGACAAGAAGGGAGATTGTTTAAGAACAGGTCCATACATGACAAGCATTCTGTTCCTGCCACCAGCAGCCACCTGCTTTCTATGTTGGACAGCTGCCTGCTTTTTTGGGACAGAGGCTGTCCAGAGCAGGCAGAGGGTTGCAAAGTGGTGTGGTGGTGTAGGTGGGCATGGTGGTGGCAAGATTGGGATGTAGCCTCTGAAGGCAGTCTAAAGACCACATTTGGGCCCTGTAAACTAATGGCAGTCAGAGCACGAGGTGGGCTATGGAAAAAGTCAAAGAGAAAAAAGGCATAACTGGTCTTGTTCTACTGATTTATATTTTATTTTTAAAAATAAATTGCTAGCATGATTTTGTTCTTGAAAGTATATATTTTTGCAACAATATCATCCTCCCTTAAAACTCGACTTATACCAGGTCTTTGTGGAAGTTCTTAGATGGATTTCAGTGTGCTTTTTCATAGTCATTATCTTTATTATGAAAAGCTGTGTCCTGAGATGTTACATATCCCAGTGTCAAGCAAACCTGCTGTGCAATTCAGTGGATTATAATGCAACTCACTAACGTGCTTGAAATAATGAGGTTGCTCTGTTCCGTGGGGTGCAATGAAAAATAGAAGCTACTGCTGGGAACTCAGATTTGATTTAAAATCCTGACTGAAAAGGAGTTCCCTATTAAAATGCCACTGCAGGTTACTAAGTTTGTAAATTCATTAACTTCCATTTCGTGCTGGGCACTGAGAAGGCCAAAAGAAATTTCTTAGTCTTTTGTTTAGTGCATCTAAACAGTGTGTTAAATTGCAGCCTGGCAGACTTTTGGTGTTCTTTAAACTAAATGTTGGATTACTTGAACAAAACACAAAGAGAAGTGGTGGCTGTGCTGGAATCAGTTGGAGATCTGAGCTTTGAGTTCCATAGCACTGATCTTTCCCTGAGAGTTGTAGTTCTCAGGTTTGACTCTCTTTCAGGCAGCTCCTACCTCTTTCTGATNTACTAAACATATAGCCTTGCCCAAAATTTAATTCTGGTTTAACCTGAATTGAGAACTGTGCCTCTCTTGGGCTAGTACTAAATGCACCAAGATCCATTTTCAGCTCTGAGTGAGATACATCTTCAGATGGTTCAGAAGGGCAAATGCCAGGCTGTGCATCACTTTTGGAGGAAATGAGCAGGTTTCTACAGGATTCTGTAGGAAAGATACTCTTTAAAGTGTATCTTACAATCGTGCTGGTGGTGTCTTCTTCCTGACTCTTCCTTCAGGCTCCCTCTGGTGTTTACGGTGTATGTTACTATTGCCTTCTCCAGTCCTGTTCTTGGTCCAAATGTACAGCAGCTTGAGTCACACCAGTAACATCTTTTAGGTTCACACAAGGTTGAGATGCAGATAGGAGCTTTCAGTTAGCTTTAAATATGACGCTTAGTTAATCCAACTGATTTTTTTTTTCTGGCTTGTAGAATCATAGAGTGGTTGGAGTGGGAAGGGACCTTAAAGACCACCTCGTTCTAAACCCCTGCTGTGCCATGAGCAGGGGTACCACCCACTAGATCAGGACTAGATCAGTTTATTACTACCATCCAGAGAACTGAAAATTCTCTCTCCATATATTTCTGCCTGGTAAATGACACGATGCCTGAGACCAGCCAGCAACCAGTTTGCCTGTGCAAACAGTCCCACTGTGGGGTCTGGCTGCGGGACATGTAAGCAGCAAGTCCTAAGCATCATTGCAAATAATGCAGTTGGGCTACTATCAGTTTATTCCACCAGTGTTTGCTCCTCTTTCCAGTCCTGGCTAGGAAAAAAGGCAATTGAAATTAGAGTATTAAGAGATGAGTTATAGGTTTTAACATTAAGACCCACTTGTGGATGTGACTCCCGTGAAAGTGATATCCTGAGGGCATTCTCAAGCTACAGTAATTGCATGCATAAAACCCATCCCAGAGTTTCGGTTCCTCTGTGAATTCCCCTTACTTCACACCAGCAATCTGTTACATGGATTTTCTGCCATTCTGCCACAAATCCCATCCGTGGGGTAAAATACTTGGCAGCATGGAACAGTCTGGCTGAGCAAGGTTAAGTCTTTTTCTCTGTGCTGGCCACTGCAGAGGTTAACTTCTTGTTAGCACTTCAGTGAATTTATCATGTGAAATTGAAGTGTTTCCTCTCCCTTTCAAATGACAAGAAGGGAGATTGTTTAAGAACAGGTCCATACATGACAAGCATTCTGTTCCTGCCACCAGCAGCCACCTGCTTTCTATGTTGGACAGCTACCTGCTTTTTTGGGACAGAGGCTGTCCAGAGCAGGTAGAGGGTTGCAAAGTGGTGTGGTGGTGTAGGTGGGCACGGTGGTGGCAAGATTGGGATGTAGCCTCTGAAGGCAGTCTAAAAACCACGTTTGGGCCCTGTAAACTAATGGCAGTCAGAGCACGAGGTGGGCTATGGAAAAAGTCAAAGAGAAAAAAGGCATAACTGGTCTTGTTCTACTGATTTATATTTTATTTTTAAAAATAAATTGCTAGCATGATTTTGTTCTTGAAAGTATATATTTTTGCAACAATATCATCCTCCCTTAAAACTCGACTTATACCAGGTCTTTGTGGAAGTTCTTAGATGGATTTCAGTGTGCTTTTTCATAGTCATTATCTTTATTATGAAAAGCTGTGTCCTGAGATGTTACATATCCCAGTGTCAAGCAAACCTGCTGTGCAATTCAGTGGATTATAATGCAACTCACTAACGTGCTTGAAATAATGAGGTTGCTCTGTTCCGTGGGGTGCAATGAAAAATAGAAGCTACTGCTGGGAACTCAGATTTGATTTAAAATCCTGACTGAAAAGGAGTTCCCTATTAAAATGCCACTGCAGGTTACTAAGTTTGTAAATTCATTAACTTCCATTTCGTGCTGGGCACTGAGAAGGCCAAAAGAAATTTCTTAGTCTTTTGTTTAGTGCATCTAAACAGTGTGTTAAATTGCAGCCTGGCAGACTTTTGGTGTTCTTTAAACTAAATGTTGGATTACTTGAACAAAACACAAAGAGAAGTGGTGGCTGTGCTGGAATCAGTTGGAGATCTGAGCTTTGAGTTCCATAGCACTGATCTTTCCCTGAGAGTTGTAGTTCTCAGGTTTGACTCTCTTTCAGGCAGCTCCTACCTCTTTCTGATTATGGAATTAGAAGGAGCTGAGTTGATCCCTTCGCAGTCCCTGCCTATCTGGAAGTTGGGGAGAGCGTATGGATTTCTTTCCTTTAATTAATGGGAAGCCTTTAGAGTGGCCCTTCAGCTTCAGTCACTCCTGTCCATCTCAACATAATTGCTGGGCTATTTTTCTGTAGATTATTTTTATGGTCTCATAACTTTATTTTCTCCTTAGAAGTAGAAGCTGGTTTGTCAGAAAAACAGCTTTGAGCCAATCATACCTTTGGAAAAAGAAATCTATTGAGAGAAAAAGGTGCTGGTGGAGCTTTTTAGCCATTGTCTGAACCTAACTGGATCCTTCAAATCCAGCCTGTGAGATGACCTGTGTTCCTTTTAAAAGAACACTTTTCCTCATGGCACTTAGACCATGACATAAATGCTAATGAACCTGTAAAATGTCCTAGCATCTGCCACAGAAGCCTTCAGGGTGTGAAGCAAACCAGGAGATAAATGGAAGTGCCCTGTGTACACAAGGCTGCAGAACTGGTTTTGGCTGCCAGTTACCTAGATTTAATAACCTGTGTAGGTCTGTGTATTTCATCTGCAGCTTGATGTATGTTTTGTTTGTACCAGTTTTCGCCTTTATAGATAGATGCTCAGCTTTACAGTTAGATGTGCAGTTGTTTGGCCAATTGATGGGCATGATTTAAATGAGACAGACACCAATAAAGAATGGTCTTATTTTACTGCTAATATTAAGGCAACACAGAGGTAGAATGATACATTTAATAAAACAAAAACCTTACTATGCACTTGGCTTTAGCAACAAACAAAATAAGCAAGATAATGCACCTAATCATGCATATATGAAAGAGAGAGAGTAGTGATTGAGAAAGATACATCACCAATTGCCTACAGACTTTACAATCATCCAGAATCTGCAGTCTCTGGGGAGCCCCTGTTGCAGTGGTGATTTGGAGAACTTTCCCGGGAACTGGGAGATCTTACACATTGCATCCACTCGTAAGTGAGGTCTCCAAATTTGCTGCAAGGTGGGGTTCCAGCTTGTATAAAACACTTCCCAAGGAACCAGAAACAGGGCTTGGCCAGAGCCCAGGCTATGGTGGGGGGAGGTGTTTCTTGCAAATAGGCATCTGGTGATGTCAGTTGGGAAGGTTTCTTAAAACGATGCATTTATTAACATATCTTGCAGATAATTACACAAGGTCATGTGAAGGCATTAAAGCGGTTTGGTCAGTCTATATGCAAGGTTCTTTTGTTAAATGACTAACATAGACAGTATCTATTACATGATTTTCAGGATTCATCTGAGTCAACTTTGGCTTGGGCCTGTTGTTCAGGCCTGAGCACTTCAGCAGCTTAAAGCTGCTTCTATCTTCTATTTGCTGTTTAACTCCTGAGGGTCGATTTTCCCCTCTCACAGGGCCGGGGTGGAAAAGGCAGCATCTATGTCTGGGCCTCTGGAGATGGGGGCAGCTATGATGACTGTAACTGCGATGGTTATGCTTCGAGCATGTGGACAATCTCTATCAATTCTGCCATAAACGATGGACGGACAGCTCTGTATGATGAAAGCTGCTCTTCAACCTTAGCCTCCACCTTTAGTAATGGGAGGAAGAGAAATCCGGAGGCTGGCGTGGTGAGTCCTGATGCTATTGTGCTGTTATTGCTGTCTTTGTGCATGATGTATGTCTATGTGCATGACCTATTGCAACTCTGTGTACTTTGGAGCAGCAGATGAGATTAATATTTTCTCATCTGCAGTATGTGATGGTGCCACAACTCAGCTGAGAAGATGGAGGATTTATACTGACAACAGCAATGATCTCCATCTCTTAGAGCTTCAGAGGAAAGTTGGTGCTTTCCTTTATCAGAAACCATATTTAGAAGTTCAGTTGTCCTCTTCCTGGAGGACAGTGTGACAAAAGGTCTCTTTAAAAATCTAAGTTAAAATCTGAGATCATATTTACTTGTACTGGCAGACTTAAGCAGCACAGAGCAGAATGACATTTGGTCACTCACAGAGGACGTATGGGAGTTCAGATCACTAGAGCCTGCTGAGCCTGCTGTTGCTGCAGGGCCATACCTACAGCTGGAAAACAGGCAGGTTCTTTTCAATTGTATTTGGATTCTCTTCCACTGTAGTAATCACTGCTCTTCAGCTCTTCAGCACCTTCAGACTAGCCAGGACATAGTTCAGTTTACGGAGTGGAAAATGCAGATGTACTAACTCAAGGGTAATGTTCGCCAAAAGCTGTTGTGCGTTTTCCATGGCCCTGTCTCAAACCCCCAAGACACATTGCACAATCCTAAATCTCCACATACAGTAGCAGACAGACACTGATTTCTGTCTTCATATCAGCTCTGTGATGATACCAGCCAAGATATCTGTGGCACCTTTGTAATTATTGCCATAAAATGCATTTCAAAGGTTTTCTACTGGTCTCTGCTAATGACTAATCTGCACAGAAGACAGCAGCCTGGTGCTGCTGCTGGTCCAAGAGTTGGACAAATGTTTAAAAGGTCAATAGTGTTAATCCTACTTTCAAATATTTTTGATAATCAGAAAGGGATTTAAGGCCTTTGGTTAAACTGTATTTATAAGAAATGAATGGGTTCTAAGTGGTAATGAGCACTGGTTTACTACCTGATGACTTGCTCTTTCATTTATGCTCTAAACGTGTCTCACTGTGGTTTTAAATTGATGCACTCTTCCAAAAAAGAAAACAGATTGTGGGCACAAACACAATTAAAGAGCAAGGGCACAAACTCCACTTTCTGTATTTTTCTGAGTCTGTAGCTGCAACGAAAAAGGGATAGCTGGTTTCATTAATTACATCTAATATCATTGCAGGCTACAACAGATTTGTATGGCAACTGCACCCTGCGTCATTCAGGCACGTCTGCAGCTGCCCCTGAAGCAGCCGGAGTGTTCGCCCTTGCCCTGGAGGCCAAGTATGCTGTTGAGAAGTTCCTTGTGAGCTCTAGAGAGGAGAGGGCCTGTGGTTTGTTTAATGGTGTTCATCATTTCAACTGGCTGGTTTTGGCATGAGGCTGCAATAACTGGCTCAAAAGCCACCTCATACAGTAGTGATGTGCACGGTGACTTGCAGATGGAGCAACAGCCTTTCCAGAGTCGCATGAGAGATGTATTTTGGCTGCCTGGCTCTCTCTGTGTCCTCCCCATCCTCTGCGTCCAGGGATTAGACTTCTCTAGCACTGTTCAGAGGAAGAGATTATTTAATTTCTCCGCATGTCCTCTGCGAAATGCCCAGCCTACAAACACCTAGAATGAACCTGTAGTATGAGACAGGAGTTCATCTTGTGCCAGAGTACTTTCTGCAGTGACAGATGCTTAGGGAGAGGACAAAGAACGGGGATTAAGAGTGATCTTTCAACAAGAGCTTTGTCGATCCGTAGTTTGTAGAGACAGCAGCCGGTTTCTCCTGTTTAACAGCCACAGGCAGATTGATCTTCCTTGAAGTTGTCTAGCTCTTTTTCAAATTGTCCGTATTTGGCACCTAGGTCGTCCAGTAACAGTTAGTTCCTCAATAGTTTTTTGGCAATGGTGGTATGGAATGTTTTTTTGTTTTCTTAACCCATTACTGGTAGCGTGCTTCTGTGCTCTGTTACATGAAGGAATAAATTTTCATTGTCTATTTACCATCTCCACGGTATTCCTGACACTGGAACCTTTTTGTATACCTTGGAATCATTATCTTCTCTATTGATTAGGAGAAGTTTTCCTTAAAATAACATATACCAGCTTTTTACTTTATGTTAAATTTTTTCATGAACTGAGGCAACATCTGCTTAGTTACAGAGCTTCAGTTGCTGCAACCACGGTATGAAGTGAGTACTCTGTGCATAGTTTCCTTCAACAGTGCAGAATAATGATTTGTGAGGGGAGGCCAAGTTTACATTAGCAGAGCAATAACTGTCATGCTCAGAGCATGACTTTGTCCAAGTCTCATTTTTCAGGTTTTATACATGTAAAACACATACCAAATATTTATCTTTGGACGATCATTCCTTCTACTGTCAAACTCATTCAGTGGGACAGCCACTATGTAATATATTAATGTGGCCATAAAAATATAAGTATTTAATGAATTTTTGGACCACTGAATGTTTAAACTGGACTGGAACCTAAATATCTCAGTAATAATTATCATTCTTCTTCACTTGAGCTGCCCATAAAGACTGGAATTACTTTGTCAAATTAACGTGGGTAGGAATTAGACTTAATACCTCTGGCTTGCACTAGAATTTCTAGGCTTTGCTGAGAAGGCAGCAGAAGAGAGAAGGAGCTGTCAGTGTCTCCTATCTCTTTCTGGCTCTATTAAATTATATTGTGCAGAACTATCCTGGGTGAGCCTTCCCGAGAATGACTGACAATCTCCCATGAAGCCTGTTCTTCCCTGCATTATGTCTGTCAGCTCATACACAATATAGGACTGACATGTCTCTCAAACCAGACCAATCTATGAAATAGAAAGTACAGCTTTAAGATATGTAGCAAGCTCTTAAAAGACTTCAATAAGAAAGATGCAAGTGATATCTTCTTTTCAGCAAGCTCTTAAAAGATTTCAATAAGAAAGATGCAAGTAATATCTTCTTTTCAGCTCTCTTGTGTCACCTTGGGGGAGTGACAGTAATTGGCTATTCTGGTGTCCATTCAGCACGCACACATGCTTATTGCTTGGGGCACAGAAAGCTGAAAAGCAGATCCTTTTAGGCTGATGATTTGAATCAGACATACTGTGATGTTGAAAGAGTTCATCATAAAACAACTGGAATAGCTTTAGTTATGTAGAATTAGAATGTCAGTTCTAAAGCTTTTTAGAATAGTAAATGCCCTTCTTGTTGTCATAATCACTGTACATCTAGGAAGACAAGAGGAGATGATGAAAAATAACCATTGAAACTAGGCAAATACTACTTGACTACATCCATCCATGCTGATATAACATGGGTGACAAACCTCTGCTGTGCCTTATAGTGCAAAGCTGCAGCCACCCATGGCCCATATATCCATATTCACAGAATTCTGACATTACTTACACCTGAATCGTTAGAGCGCATCAGCTTCATCAGATTAAGGCTTCTCAGGTTGGATCGCTCATGGGGAACGCAGGAGGAGCAGGCAAGAAAAAGGGAGCAAGACCTAAGAAATTTCTAGGTGAAACTTTTCATTATCTTTTAATTTTTTGTATTTTTCTCAGGATCTGGTATAATATCTTACTCATTTTATTAGTTTAAAAATTGCATGTTGGATCTATAATGTCTAGCTAAAATACATTCTTTTTAATCAGAAATGATTTTGCCATTTTGGAGAACATATTTAGAAAACTACTGTATAATTCAAACCTGTTCTTGTTCCCAATGAGATCAATAGAAGCTTTGTTACTGATATGTGTATAGTTACAATTCCAGTGTTATTCATAGAAGCAAATTTTACTCAAAGCCTTACTCAAACACAGTTTTTCTTTAATATCTGCTTGGAAGTACTCTAATGTTTGTTTTCCCATGGTGCTCTTCCACAGCTTGCATCTGACATGGAGAGACATGCAGCATCTGACAGTGCTCACCTCCAAGAGGAACCAGCTTCATGATGAGGTTCATAGGTGGCGTAGGAATGGCGTTGGGCTGGAGTTCAACCATTTGTTTGGCTATGGTGTCTTAGATGCAGGAGCAATGGTTAAGATGGCAAAAGACTGGAAGACTGTTCCTGAGAGATTCCATTGTGTTGGAGGGTCAATACAGGAACCCGAGTAAGTGAATAGTCTAGTGGATGTGTTTGGCTTCTTCCAGGCATCTGGGAGACTGCAAGCGTACAATTACGTTGACAAAGACAGTCAAAGAAACTTAATGAAGTTTTTGTTTCTAAGTAACCTTAATGTTACCAGTAAGAAGTTGATAAAACATTTTTTATCAAAAATGCTTGATGAAACGACATGATCTTTCCGTTCCTGGCTTGCTGGAGGAGTACATTCTATAGCCCATCTGTATCCTCTTTGCTAGTGCCAGTAGTGTTAATAGCAACATTCATTTCTCCTGGGCACTCACAGGTATGTTTGTGCTAAAGTTTCTATGAATAAAGAGCCTATCCCCAAATGAAAATCTGGGAGACTGGCACTGTAAATTACATGAACTACTGCCACATGAAATACCTATCAGCCAGGTCATATCTCATTGTGAGATTCTTCAGCAGACAATTCTATCTCCGGAAGACGAAAAAATCATCTGCAGGTACCAGTGATACAGTTTGAACACTACAGCATTTAATTGCGCTTGTTTTAAGCTCTTCAAATCTCTAATTGCAGGGTAGGTAGTCAGATTATTTTCTGATTTACCTTCACGTGCTAAAGTGAATGAGTCAACAAGTGAATGAATTAATACTGACTGACTAAAACAGCTGTAGTTTAATTTAAGGGATTGAAATACTAACGTAATAATGGCCTAAATTATATCTGTATCATTTGAAATTTGACTTTCCAGTGCCATTTTTGAAGGCAACGTAATTCTGTTGGAAAAAGAAAACAAACCAGGATGCTACCCTAGCACATAGCTCAGCCAGGCAAAGAATGAGTTTTTCCCCAACCTTCAAGACTGAAGGTTCTACAGCTGAGCTCTGAGTTTTAATTTATCTGGCCTATGCATGCTCACAGGTGAAAAACAAATGAGAATACTGAAGCTAATTTTAAGATATCTCTAGTTTATTTATAATTAAATGCAGACAAATAATCTTATTTATCTTAGGGCAGCTCCATTTATTGAAATGGGGATCATCCTAGAGGGAGAGAACATTTCTTTCTATAGGCTGTAAGGGTGCTGCCCTGACAATTGCCTGACACCTCTATATATTAACAGCACTGCTGTAATATTTGTGTTCTCCAATGAAAATGTCACTGACAAGAGATAACCAGCATTATGAAGTGCAACATGTACATTTTTTGAATTGCACTGTCAAAAAAAAAGCTAGCTAAGTCCCAGCATCTCCAGAGATTCCTTGGAAATGAAAACTACTTTGCACTTCTGCTGTGGATAATTGGGTTATTCTTTCAGTTTGGTTTGCTGGAGCAATATTTTCTATATCTATTCTCTATATTTAAGTATAGATATTTGTATACATAAAATATGTATTTAGTATAGATTTATGAAGGTGAGTAGTTGATATGGAGGTCTGTTTCAGAGCAGCATTGTCAATTAAGCAAAAGGCCGGGAAATAATTAGGAGACAGAATATACAGTGTGCTGAATGCAATCAGTTTTAAAATAGAAACACTTGTTAGCAATAGGAACTTTTCTTGACAAGGGTTCTGGCTGGTTCAGGGAAATACAAAGTTTTAAGATATTGTAGTCCATTAGCTGAGGAACAGGAGCACACGGGAACTCCCCCTGCTCATCTCTCACTAGGTACTACGCATGCAGAAGTGGATATACTATTTATAATCTCCCACTGGGTACCGTGCCATGGATATACTATATATATACACACACATAAATTGGGCAGTGGCACATTGTAAGGCTGTGGAAAATCTGTCTTCTCTTCTGCTCCTTTGTGTCAGGCTTTTTCCACCACCCCTGGCTCTTTTTGTTTCTTTGGGAAAGTTCACCTGGACTGCAATAATTAGTCTAGTGAATCGGAGACTATTAATAAGATACTAATTAATAGGAAAAGGGGGAATAGAGCAAGCCTTTTCTCATGTGTTTTTAGAGAGCTGAGAGAACTTTTGCACTGCAGTACCTGAGAAGGTGGAGAGAAAAGCTTTTTGCAGCTGTCAAGCCGTCTGCAGAGCAGATGAAGTGGGAACACATTGCCCTTATTTCTCTGGGTTTTGGTCTTGACAGGAAGAAAAGACTCACACTGTGATGTCCATTAACTGGAGGAGATAAAGCACTTATCACATATCTGGGAATGAAGCAGTGTTTGACAAAGCTTTGTCCACTGTGTGACAACATGAATTCAGATTGAGTTGAGATTGAGGCTTCCCATGCAGAGAAACCGCAAGCACGTGGCAACTGTGAAATTATGATCCTTCACCTCTGCCTGCATGTAGTCCATTTTTCTTGTGCTTTGGCACATAAAATAAGTATCTCAAGTGTATTATATTAGATGCTCAAATATTTTAGCTATGCAGTACTTATGTTATACCAACCTCTGCTCCATAATACTCAGAAAAACACAGGTTTTCCATTTTAAGGTAAGTGTTTACATACTGTGACGATCTGGATCTGAATGATGTTTTATTAAGTGAGTACTTCCAAGAAGGTAATGCTCTATGAAAGGGGGACAGAGGCTGGCCTGAGCCAGTTAGTCATGTACTAAGCTGTAATATCTGAAGCTCATCTCAAGAAGAAAAGAATTCCTGGAAGGTAGGCTTGAATTAAATGCTTTCACTTGTCTCTAAAGAGCACAGTATTTCATTAGCAGAGGGAAAAAGCTGGTACTGATTTCTTTTGAAAAGAAGATATTCATTACCAGTGTGGTCAGTGCCCTTCAGAAGACTCTCAATTTGACTGCAGAACTGAGGTCAGGGAGAAGCCACAGGAAGACAAGATAATGACAAGGTGACTGGAGTCTTTTGTGACTTAGTCCCTTTTTTAATGACTGCTATAATTCTTGTCTTTTGGTTATTTCTTTCAGACAGAGGGAAATGTCACACTGCTCACAGAACACTCATGGTGAAGATGTAGAGCATTTTTACACTTTCCATATATTTTGCCAGCCAGTTTCTGAGGCAGTGGGTAATTGAAGTTGCATCCTGAGCCCAGGGGGTTTCGAAGACACTTGGCAGCCTCGGTCTAGGGCCAGACAGCACTTTGGCAACTCAGTAAACACATGCAACTTCTCTCCTTGGTGTATGTGCTCATGTACAGGAGCTGTTCGAGGATGGAAATCTTCATGGAAAAGTATTTTTCAAATGAGCTGACTCTAGGATCCCACGTTTGTGCTGGTTTCCAAAGCAGAACAAGGACATAGGTTTTAATGTGACTGCACTGAAATTCTGTGCAATTGGTTCCTCCAACACCAGAGAGCCATTTGCTGCTATCATTTAAGGAAACTGACATGACTGACTACTCACAGTTCATTTACTGAGTATTCACATTATTATGAAATTACCCAATATAGGAGTGATAAGTAAAGACAACCATTAATGTTAGTTCTTAAAGAGCAGTATGTGCTTCTTAATTGTATTACTTCTCTCTTTGTGTAGGTGTACATTTCATAATTATTTTCAAATTAAGGTTTTAAATAATTTTCTAAAAAGAGAACATTCACTTTTTGGCTAGGTTTGCAACTATTATTTCCTTACTTTTTCATATATTAATAAGGAAAATAATACAGCATTTTTCCTTGAGGCACCAAAACCCAGTAGTTTTAGCATAAGCCATGTTGTGTTGTTTTAATTTGCTTAATTATTATCTTTTGATCCACAGAAGGATACCACCAACTGGCAAACTGGTCCTCAAGCTGACAACCGACGCATGTGAGGGGAAGGAAAACTTTGTCCGATACCTTGAACACGTCCAGGCAGTTATAACTGTGAATTCCACCCGGCGAGGAGACCTCAATATCAACATGACCTCACCGATGGGAACAAAGTCCATTTTGCTGAGCCGGCGCCCCAGGGATGATGACTCCAAGGTGGGTTTTGACAAATGGCCTTTCATGACCACTCACACTTGGGGAGAAGACCCCCGGGGCACCTGGGCTCTGGAGATTGGGTTTGTCAGCAGCCAGCCCCAGCGGGGCGTGCTGAAGGAGTGGACACTGATGCTGCACGGGACTCAGAGCGCACCATATATAGACCAAATAGTAAGGGATTATCAGTCCAAACTGGCCATGTCCAAGAAGGAAGAGCTGGAAGAAGAATTAGATGAAGCAGTGGAGAGAAGCCTGAAGAGTATACTGAGCAAGAACTAGAGCTGTGTTGCATGACAATGTCTTTCCTTCCCCAGACCCCTCTACTCACCGTTCTACTATCCAAACCTCTGTGTTAGATGTATTACAATGATTGTCTCTGTAGCCAAATTATCACCCTTTCTTGATTTTAAAGTC